>CM067509.1:2998955-3126455 GCA_034509495.1 Acestrorhynchus altus | reverse complement strand
GTGTGTGTTCACTCTACGGCTGGGTTAAATGCAGAAGCCAAATTTGGTCAAATTCCAAATGGGAAATGAATGCACTTCAGAAAATGTAAGCATGTCTATTAGGGTAACTTCAATGCCTTCCTTGTCTTCAGAACTTCAAGGCACTGACCTTACAGATTTCCATTAAGCTTGTCCTGGCAGGACTTGCAGCAGAACAGAATGATTTCTGCGCTTCCCGACCCCATCCTGATCCACAGATTGTGTTATTGCTTCTGATCTTTCTAATGTGCGTAAAGAACCAAAATTGTCCTGCCATGAGATATTTACAACAGCCCTGATCAGCAAGCTATATTTCTACACAATAAATACAGGGTTGGTGAAGAAACATCTTCTCATGGCTTTCCTCATTGGTTTCCTTACCACTACTACACTGATCACCCTCAACTCACCTTTTCTATCTCACTATCTCACCGTCTCATCATGGATGGCATCTCATCACCTAATATTCAACCCCAGCAAGACTGAGTTTTGGACCATATCTGGAACTACTCATCTCCACCATGATCTTTCCTTCGCCTTCAGGAACTCGCTGATCCCTCAAAAACAGAGGCACAAAGCCTTGGTGTCTGTTGAAGACCTTAGCCATGAAGACTTCCTCCTTTCAACATCCAGAGATTCAAGCTTTTCTCGCTACAGAGGACACACAGGGGCTTGTTCAGTCTCTGAACATTCCATTAGACGTCATGAGGTGTTGAAGAAAACGTCACCTAGTTAGTGGAACGCAGTCCTGGGGCTCACTTCCTTTGTGTAAGTTCACTCCTGATGTTGATGCTTGAATGATGTGTGAAGGACAGCCTTAGGTTTCCTTATGCTGATGGTAAAGATGGACATGGATGACACATATTCCTCCTGTCTGTTTGGTCCCCATCAGTACCACCAGCTTCAATCAGTGGAACTCTGTCTGATATTCACCATACTGGTCCTAGCCTTCCCAGGGCCAAAAGCAAAACTTGACATGATACACCCACTCCATTTTAACCACACCTACTTCTTCTACCTAAATAATAATTGGAATAATGATACAAAAACTGGATTATGACTATGATTATGGAATGATTATGGAATGATTATGGAAGTCGCTGTATTTGTATGTATATATGTATGAATTCCAGAGCTCACGATGAAGACTTTTCAGGTGAGCTTCACTGGAGACGTTTTACCGACCCATATTTGAGCTTGATAGACAAATAGTTCACAAATATACCCCCAAAACAAAATATTTTGATGTTCCATTTGCCTCGATGTGTATTTACAACTCTTAAGGCTTGATGCTAATCTGCTGAATTAGCTACTAAAATAATCCATCATAAGAAAAGACGAAAATACAGCTGACAAGTTTTGTTAGCAAAGCTAAACATCTGATGACCTCTATGAGGCTTGATTGGGCTGATTGCCTGCTGTCGCGAGGAAAGGGTCCCCAGTGAAATCTCTTGAATATCAATGTTCTTGATGATGTGGTGGAGAGTGGAGGCTCCATTAACGAAGATGAAATTGTCATTATTGCCCTCATTCCTGCGTCCCGGAGAATTCAGTCCACAATCAATCATCCGTCTCAGGCCAGTCTTTGAGCGTCAACCCTCAACACTGGGAACGATTGAATATGTAAAAAAAAAAAAGCAAAGCATGCACCTTTCGGCAAATTGCCCCAGAACGAGAGATCCGAAGCTCTGCTAGAGCACAGAGAAAAATAAACTGATGGCACCGTAACTTTCACCTATCCTAACAGAAGCTGAGTACTGGAACATTACAAGTGAACACAGGCCGAGGTCTCATCCCTGGTAACATTCTTGCTTCAGGATGAATGTCATAGCTTTGCTTTCAAGTTGACCTTTGCTATTGTAAATATGGGAACAGTGTCAAAATCATGTGTTAAAGTAAAAAAGTGCGCATGACCTACATGTTTTACTGATAAATAAGATGTTTCGTGTTTAGTGGTGGGTGGTGCCGTGTTTAGCGGGCTGGATTTGACTGCAAAGCACAAATGTGGGAAATTTCATTTCTTAATTATAATAACGAATCCCATTTCTCTGCTGTCCAGTGAAGTCCGCAGCGCCTCTATACACGGTATTAACTGTTCTGGATAAACAGACCAACAGAAATGCTCTAAAATTCCTTATAAATTCTTTCATTTTACAAGAAATGCCATTCAAAGTTACAAACATTTTGTCTTCTCTTGTAGTCACCAATTATCCACAATATCCATCTTAAAGGTGCTGTAACATAAGAGAATATTTCATTATAAGGGATGACGAGAAGTTGGATAATGGCGGTGTAAACATAAGACCACACGACTGTTGTAAGTAGACCTCTGTGAAAAAAACAAGGATGTAGGATAAAAGTCCCAGTAAAAGTACATGTATTCAATTTGAAAAGCACTTCAGTATAGCAACCCATGTATAAGTTGGGTAATGCAGTACAGTTGCTCCAGTATCGTCTGCTCTCAGTGAACTGTGCCGATATGGCCACATGCTGAATGCATTTCCTGAAGTTATGTTACATATGATTTTGTCATAGAAGGATAACAGTATGCTTTATTTTCATGTGATTCAACCCAATTTTTGGTTTAAGACTGGCTTGCAAGGCATCCAGCTGTACACCCCCCAGCAACTCCATGTTGAACTGGAGTCATTGTGGCTGAAGTATAAGTGAGTCTTTGTGTAAAAGTTCTGGAACGTTCCCTTTAAGGAAAGGGTTATCAAATGAACCTTTCAGGATAAAGCCGGATTGGTGTGTCTCCGCTGCTGCCATTTGTTCACAATATACCTTTGTTCAGGACCCCAGCTATTTTGGTGTCCTCCGTTTTCCCTGTCGGCTACTTAAATGCAGTGACCTTATTTGCCACCCAGCTGGTGATCTACTTGTCTTACTCTGTCGTATCAAATCGGGGGGTGAATTGCGGAGGGCAACAGATTGTTGGGAACGCCTGCAAAGGGCACTGGTCATTTGACTGTCATACAGACAGTTTACGTATGGAAAGATGAAGTGTTCTCTGTTAGAACAGTAGAGCTCTGGTGTTCAGCTATAGACGCCTGTGGGAAGCCAAGTGGGAAGCACTTAAGCTGAACGCAAAAAGTTGAAGAGGGCATATTAACACTGTAGAGAAACACGAGTAGAGACAGAGAAAAAACTACTTAAGTATAGAGTAAAGGCTTATTAATGACCTCTGATTATTATTATTATTATTATTACTGCACACTGACAGTTTTAACAGGAAAAGGGAATCAAATATTACTGGTAAACATTATTAAGTTAAATTGAGTTAAAAGTACTCTGTGTTTCTGTTATATCTTCATCATGTTGGTGATCGTCAGCAGAAGTGGCAGAAAGGAACACGTTTAAATATTAAAAGCTTTGCAGTTCCATTTTCAACGATGGCTATTTCCTACCACAGAGCATAAATAAAGATTTATTCTAGAACTTTTTTTCATTCTTGGTGAAATTTGAAATTTTCTTTGTAATTTTTGGTAAATATTGAAAAAAAAAATACATTTTCAGCGCTGATCATGTGATTAATAGAAATATCCCATTCTTCTTTTTTTAACCTAAGCAATTTAAATTGTTATTTTGTCCATATTATTGTTTGTCCGTTTAGTCCTTTGCCCATTTTGGTATCAAAGTGTTTTAAACTAGCAAAAATATCAGGAACCCTGCCTCACCTGGTGGTAAAGATACAGTTTAGCCAGAAAACTGGTGAAATGTTCACCTCTATTGCCCAATCAGATTGAGAAAGCCAGCTGTGTTTGACTACACTAAGTGTTAAATTCAGTGTACAGTGTTCCACAGTGTATTTGTCAGAGCCTTGACTACACTCCTAATACACTGTTACTTAACAATAATCGGGTCTACATAAATGTACTGGGGAACACATTGGTCAGTTTTGTTAAAGATCATGATGCATGATGTGTGATAAACCAAACGGAACCGAAGCTTTCACAGATTCAGACACATTTCTACATTTCCACAGGTGGTGGGATATCAGTATGTAATTGTGTGTGTTATCTTGCGAGTGAGAAACACTGGCCAGCATGCTCATGGCACGTTTGAGCAAGGCTTGATATAGTGGCAGAGGGACATTCCATTTTCCAAGTTTTATGGACATTTAACATTCCTTGATCCAAAGTGTCATGTGTTCTGGGAATACGTCATTGAAGGCATTACCACTCACAGTGGGCAGTGCGGTGGGTGGCACTGATTGTAACTGGCAGCAGAAATCACGTTCACATTGAATACAAGAACCCCACACATATCCCACAGGAATCCTTTAGTTTCCACGGGATAGGCAAAAGTTGGGAAATGATAACCAGTCAGCTCGGCTCTCTTTAGGGAGAGGATGAAAAAATGAGACTTCACACCATTCTTTTTCAAGTTTAGAGGTCAAACCTGTCAACTTTCCCTGACTCACCATACATCCTCGGCATCCACGTCACACTCTGCACCGAACTGGCAGATGTCGCAGGTGGACGTCTCCTTCTGGCCGTTCTCGGCTGAGCCCTCGTTCCCTGCTGGTGCAGACACATAGGACACAGGTTAGCGTTTTTGGAACAGCATCACTTTTTCTTTTCTGACAGCTCCTTAGAAGAAAAGAGGAGAGTAACTTTTAATGTAGCTTTTACTGTACGACCTTCTGGAGATAAATGAGGAAACTGTGAGGTCTCCTCCTGTACTATAAAACTAATGAAAGACCTCTGGGAGGCACAGAGAAAGAGTTCCGGTATATAATGAAATGATATCTGTATCTTTTTTTGTGCATGTATGACTGGACTGAGACCAGGGTGACATACGTCTGACACAAAATAATGAAGCTACAAATAAGACAATGAACGTAACAAAATCCAGGTAACAAGTCAAGTCAATACCACTAAAAAGTCAGGTTAAGTCTCAGTCAGAGCGAGATCTCAGAACAAATAATGCAGGGATTAGAACCAAACCCAATCAGGGGGCTGTGTTAGACTCGGTCTTAGACTCTGATAGTAGGACCAGTAACACTAAGTAACACTTGGTGGAAGATCTTGGAAGAAATGCCTGGGGGAGTTAGGATCAAACACTATAGGGTGGGGACGGGGTCTTGATTAGGACCACACTGTCAGAAGGAGGTCTTAGAACGGCTGACTAAGAGACTAAAACACAATAAGGTGGTTGTCTCAAAACAAACGATTCAGGAGTTTGGACCAATCACACTGAAACAGAGGTCATAGATCAAGTCATGCAAGGATTAAGACCAATCACCAACAGCAGGACAGCAGGTCTCTCAACAAATGACGTGGGGATCTGAACCAACAAAAGTTGGGGGAGGTTTCAGAACGAGTGTAGTGGGCAAGAAGTGAGGTGACACAAACGTTGCGTAGTGTTTACTCTCTCTTTAATCTGCATTACAAGCATGTCCGTTATATTTCATCCAGGCTCAAAGCCTTCTGTGGTTATGAATCAGATAAAGCACACAGGTGTTGGTTTAGTAATGAGTGAGAATGAGATGGAGACCAGGCCTTCATGGAAGAATAGCTACAGGACAAGACTCTTATTCTCCCTTTGTCTCTCACCACTGCTTTCACGCACAGTTAAAATCCCCCACTGATCTTTTTTCCTGCCTCTCTCCTCATTCCTTCCTGATGAGCTCTGATTGGCTGCTCCCGGCTCCCTGGTGACGGGAGCGGCCAAGGCTTAAGACACTCATCAGTGTGAGAGAAGCAATCCCGCGGAATTTAAATTGCGCTCCCTTCTCTGAAGATCGCCGCACCCCTGCTGATCCCCTCCCTCCATTATGAGGAGCTATTTTTATTTCTAAACCCTCTGTGAGAGACTGAAGAAAGACCTGGTCTTAGTTTTCTTCACTCTCAGACAACACATATTCCCTTTGATCTGTGCCCTGCGCCGTGTTCATGAATATGAACCAGCTTAACCCCCAGGCTGAAAGTAGGGAAGCAGGGATGTTAGTTTCAGAGTTTTAATAGTACTATCTACTTCAGTTAAATTTGTTTGCAATCAATCAATCGAACAATCAATCAATCAATCAATCAATCAATCAATCAATCAATCAATCAATCAATCAATCAATCAATCAATCAATCAATCACTTTCATTGATATCTAACTTAACCACCGAAGGTCCTGTGTCATCCAATCGGAAGTGATCAGCATAAAGTACAGGTGTGAATGGGGTACAATACGTCTTGAGGACTGAAATCTGAACTCAAACCACATTTGGTGGTAGTCAAAGACGCATATCACCACAAAATTCTTGTGCAACCATATCAACATTCAACCATATCAATACCCCCAGGCACATATGCACAACAACCACAACACTATATCATCCACTCGCAGCACAAACTAGCTGATCACGCCACAATAGCATAAAAATGTGTGCATAAATGTGACACTAGTGGCTGGTGCACAACCAAAAAAACATGTCTCATCTCAGTTGAATTAATTCAAAACTCCTCTGGTAGAAATGGTCACAGGAGATGCATGTGATGCTAGTGCCAGGTGTGAACTGTTATGCATCGGATCGATGCCAGGTGTGAACAGGGCCAATGTATATTCCAGGACTTTCACTTGTACTTGAGTGCTGTCATTTCAATGTTTCGTACAACTGTCTAACCTATAACTGTTGAACTGATTTTCCAGTCCCAAACTGTCACATCTCCACCCCCATGCTTCACAGTGGGTTGAGGTTCTTGTGCTGAAATGCCGAGTTTAGTTCGCACCAACCATGTCTTCTGCTTAACAACTGAACTCTGGATTTATCTGTCCAAAGCATTGTTCCGGATGTCATGCTCTTTGTCTAGGGGTTCTCTGGAAATCTTATTTTTTCCCTGTTTTCCTGACAGCAAGGGTTTGCTCCTTGCACATCTCCCATGCAAATCAAACCCATGTATTCTCTTTCTGATGGTAGATACTACACTTTGTTAAATATATGTATTCAAGTTATTCATATATATTATCACTTTCATCCAGCAGATTAACATGAACCTATGGACACCATTCTTAATGCCAGGCACAGGCTAGATGGGCATAAATTGGAACTGTGTTTTCAGGAATGATGGTTCTCCATTAAGTACTTTTGAGATGAACTGGGATGAGGTGATGTGGTGATCCTCCAACATCCTGACCTCACTAAGGCTCTTGCGAGTGTATGCAATCAAATCCTCCCAGCAATACACCAAAAACTAGTAGAATGCCTTCCCTTTAGACACAGTAGATACATTCCCTCCAAAGTAATATTTAATGTCTGGTAGAAACCTTGAATGAGCAGGTGTCCCAATACTTTTGCGCACTAGTTTACACTAGGTTAGACCCCACAATAACAATGTAAACACACAATTGATTATAGAAAAAAAAATGTTGATTTGTTTAATCAATAACAATATTGACAGATAATCGTTTCAGCTGTCATTGAGTGTGTATGTTGAGTAAGTAAGCTACAGGTGCGTGCTATTAAAAGAGGGCGGAGTCAGTTTGGAGCTATAGTCAATCTGGAACATAAAAGCACATGAGCTGCATCTGTTTCAGTGATTTGCCCTTCTCTTGGTACAAGAGCAGCTCGTCCGTTGAGCCAAAACACACTAATAATAGAAGCCTGTGGGCTGTGAGCTTAGAGTCAGTGAGTTTTGTTATTTAACAGCAGAGGTGGGAAGCTCTGGTCCTGTAGGGCTGAATTTCTGCACTGTCTGGTGATTTTCTCACCTGTTTCCACTGACCTGTTAATAGCCAGATCTAGCTGCATGCTGGAGTGGGAAATAACCAAACTCTGCTGGATGCTGGCCTTTAGCTCTTCAGGAAAAGAATTTAGAAAAGAGCCTGACTGTCACTGGGGTGGTACGATGAAAAAGCCCCAGCATTCGCACTAGTAAGGAAACTCAAGCATATTCTTTTGCAGCTGTTTTTTAGTTGCATTGCCTCCATACACCCAAACTAGACTCCAGGCTTTTAAAAGTGCATGCAGGTACTCCTGGGGTACACTAATGGACCTTAAGGGCTGTGTCGTATCTTTGAAGGTACATTCACATTGTTTGTACCTCGGTAAACAGCAATGGCAAAATGCACTGTAACCAACTCGTAGAGACTAGACTGAAAACACTACAGCCTTCCTTTAAAGAACCACTGAAATGTCCTTTGGTTCTATAAATGTCCTTCTATGAAATCCTTTTGACACCTTTCTTTTCCTCTTGTCCTCTCCTTTTTTTTTTTTTTACCCCGTACAAAACCTTGTGAAATCTCTTTCACAACCTGATTTTTTCAGAGAACTTTCTTTCTTTTACACTCTGACATTCAGATCAGACCCCTTTTCTAAAGCCATTTTTGGCCTTGGATATTGCTTGGTCTCCTGAGGCTTCTGTAGTTACTGATCATATGCATGCTTGAGATTCTCTAGTGGCTTTTTACAATCTTCTGTGTGTGTGTGTGTGTATGTATGTATACTATCTCTCTCTCTCTCTCTCTCTCTCTCTCTCTCTCTCTCTCTCTCTCCTTCTCTCTCTCTCTATATATATATATATATATACACACACACATATTCTGATGAAAAGAATCAAAGCCATGATCCTAATCTGTACATATACATGCTTGAGATTCTCTAGTGGCTTTTTACTATCTTCTGTGTGTATGTGTATGTCTCTCGCTCTCTCTCTCTCTCTCTCTCTCTCTCTCTCTCTCTCTATATATATATATATATATATATATATATATATATATACATATTCTGATCAAAAGAATCAAATCCATAATCCTAATCCATATATAACAATGAAAGAATTAAGAAAACTAATCATAGTAAAACACTAAACACTAAATAACACTAATCATCAGCTTCTCACCTAATATCACACTACTGTCTTAAGAATTCCCACGAAATTCAATTAACACCTTCTTTGCAACAAGAGGTAGCAAAAAAAAAACCTGCCATTAACAAATGGGTGAGGGTGTAAATTAGACCAGCATAAAAATTTTAATAAAACAAACAACACGAAGTTTAGCGTTCATAAGACTTTCGTTTAGAAAGTAGTAAGTAATGTCACATTTAAACTTTTACAATTTCTAAAAACAACACCTTGTTGTAACAGTCTTTGAGATTTATGACAAAACACATGTTTAATCAGGACACTCTGCTGTGTGCCAGTCTATTACACACTGATATTGTTGCCAGTGCTTGTGCTGAAGTGTTGCTGATCACAGAAGAGGTTCTGTTTGACTTTAGAAAAGTGTCTGATAAACAGATAGAACAGCACAGTGTGTGACTCATCACAGAACGGTGTCTCATAACTGACTGATGACGGAAGCGCATCTGATCAGTAGTGCTTGTGTGACTGATCACAGTGGAATAGTGACTGAATAGTGACTGCAGAAGTGTCTGATAAAGACACCTGTGATCCAGATGTGTTTGTGACCGATAGAAAGGTAGTGTCTTTGTGATCGAAGGAGAGTGTTTAATAAGTGACTGACTGCAGAATAGTGATTATTAAGTGACTGCAGAAGTGTGTGATGAATAACTGATCGCAGAAGAGTATCTGTAGCACGGCTCGTCTTCAATGTTCCTAAATTCAGTCACGTAACTCCTGTGCAGCGTTCCCTTCATTGGCTTCCTCTAGATTCAAAACCTTGATGCTGACCTACAATGCCATAAATGGATCAGCTCCTCCGTACATGATGGCGATGGTCAAAACTCGAGCTGTACCAAGAGCCCTTCGAGCTTCAAGTACAGCAAGGCTTGACCCAATGGAGCACAATGGTGGAGTCCCTCACTGTCTTCAAACGCAGACTGAAGACTCATCTGTTTCAGGAGTATTTAACTCCATAAAGACATTTGTGTTCAGCAGGATCTAAGCGTGAGGAACCTCTAGATTCTAGCCTCGTCTACTAGCTAAGGATATTCTCCGAGTGAACAGCAAAGCACTTTTGTAAGCCACGCTGGAAAAGGGCGTCGGCTAAATGCCGTAAATGTAAATGTAAATATAAATGACAAGTGATTGGTTGTCAAAGAGTGTCATATATGTAATAGAACAGTAGTGTCTTTGTGACTAATCAAAGTAGTGTCTCATACTCTACTGACTGTAGACGAGTGTCTGATAAGTGATAAAACAGTAGCTTGTGACTGATCGCAGACAAGCTTCTCAAATGTCTGATAAACTAATAGACAGCAGTGTCTGTGTGACTGTAGAAGAGTAACATGGGAATCAACAGTAGTGCCTGACTGATCATAGTATTTTGTTTAGAATATGACTGAATGCAGAAAAGTGTCAGATAAGTGTCTGACAGCAGAAGAGTGATAGGAGAAGAACCTTTTTTTGAATGTATTTTCTGCTCATTCTGAGTAATTTGAGGACTTGTTTATGGTTTTTCTATCAGCTTATTAACTACTAAATAAATTTGGCAACAGCACCGAGAAATTGAGTGTTGAGGGTTAATGTACTATTTTGGTCTCTTCTTAATTGTTAACTGATACTCGCATATGGCCATATTATACCACTGCACCGGGATCCGGCCGTCCATCTTATTAAAGGGGGAACGTTCTCCAATTACAAGGTGGACAATCTCGTCCACTGAATCATAGAACCAGTATGTCTCTGTGGAATTATACCAGGGAGGTCCTTGCAGGAATCAAAAATGAATTTGTGTTTGCTGTTTGATTTCATTGTGCAGTAGCAGGTGGTTAAATCTGAAGTGAAATTGATATTGCTACGGGAAATCATTTGATATAATATCCCCTTTTTGCGTGTGTCATGGCAGAAATGGATCTGGCCATATGTTACTTCATTTATTTGTAAACAAAACAAACAAACAAACAAAATACAAAACAAACAAAAACCCTCCAACAACTTTATTTGTTCCATTCATTTGTTCTATACATCTGAGTGGACACATGATTCACCCACAGACACACAATTCACTGGTTTTATCAGCCTGAAAGGACAATAAAAAAACTTCACATTGTCATAAATCATGCATATTAAGGGTTAAATATCAACATAATTGGACCAGCAGCATCATTTTATTAAACGAACGCACGTTAAAATGATTTAATATTATTCCATAAGTGACTGATCACTTTTCCTGGCTGAAACCTTTTCTTGTTGAGTATCATGAGCACAGATGGAATCACTTTAGAGATCAATACAACTCCTGCATTCCCTTCACAGCCAGTCTGAATGATTCCTTTCAAAGTTAAATCCCAGCCACTTCCAGCACACTATTCAGCTTGGACTGATCAGCCTTGGGGTCCATAGTGCTTACTGCCTAATCTAGTCTCCAGCCTCCAAAACTGAGCTTATTAAAGAACCATGTCCTTTCTTCTCACCCCCCCAGGGTGTGTCTAATCCCCATGGATCAGGGAAAGGGAGATGCGAGCAGAGGGGAGAGGCTGTAACAATTATCCTCATTTCCTTTCTGCTAGATGGCCGCTCTCCTCGTATCGATCTCTGCTAACCAGAAGCGTGTTCGATCACCCACCCCCATCGCTTTCATCCCTGACCGCTGCATTTAAGAATGGTGGGGGTGGCAGGGCTGCTGGTGGAACTGCGATGCCCGCTCATTTGATGATCTGGGGCTACACTAAGCTGCATTTAGCATTTAGGCCAACGCTCTTCGATGCTCATTAGAGATTAAAAACTTTCTCGCAGATAATTGCTTCCACGGTCTATATTTAGCAATGGTCGTGTCCATTAAATGTGCATGGCTGGAGTTTTTAAAATTAAATATCTTTTATGGCTTTTAGCTGGTGATTCTGTATCTGCAGTACGGGATGCACACTTCAGTATGAATCAATGCCCACAGTGTATTTACAGCACTGTACAAGTCGGGGACAGGTACAACCTTATGTATGTCATTTCTGGTGAAAATTGCCATTAAGTACGTATGGACGAGTGAAATCAATGTAGTAATGTGTGGATGAGTGGATAAATGGGGGAGTAGATGAATGCACTGTAAAAAAAAGATGTCAGGCCAAAGAGTTCTCTTAAGTCACGTTATAACTTCAGCATCTGAGTTTCTTCAATAATAAATATTGAGTGGAGCATCAAAAAAGTCTTAGGAAATGAGCTGCAGTTCAAGCTGCTTAGTTGCCTGTTACACCCCCTCAGTTTACTCTTTCTTCCGTTGAATGTTGTGAATGATGTGATGTTGATGGGATCTCTTGTCTCTAAACAGGTAGGCAGTTAGACAGTTGTGCCACTCAGCTGTAAATGTACATATCTGTGTTGAGAAATAATAAGGATACAAAAACATAGCTGTGTTTTATGTAGTGTATTGGAATTTTGCAGCACTGGAGTGGCCCTACGGTCTAACTGCCGGCTCATAAGGAGATATAGGTTCACATTCTGGTTCAGCCAGAGTTCCATTTTTAAAAGCCTCTAAGTTTATTTCATTGTTTATTTTGACAAGGATCATGCATAAATTACACCCATCTCCAAATTGTAAAGATGCTTTGCACCAGAATACGCTGATAACCTAATTTCCATCAATATAATGTGTAATAAAAAACACAAACAACAAAACAAAATACAGGGACACAATTGAGACAGACCCTCTCCCACCCAAATAATTTCATTGTCAGTTAATATAAAATTTGCCAGGATATACGTTTTGTGCAGCTCACGTGGAACATTAAGAAAATAATAACATTCTCTTCCAGTAGAGTGATTTTCTTCTGAATCTAAACTGCACAGGATGCAACAGTCTTTCAGAATCAAAATGAGTTATCAACTGCAGAGCAGCAACCTTCTCTGGGACAACAGGGAAAATACTAATTAGTCTGTAATTGCTTACTTGTTGTATATCTCCAGATTTATGAACAGGACTTAGCACTTCAAGCTTCCATGTGCTCGGGAATACGTTCTCCTGAACTGACTGATTTACAGTGTATGACAGGTTGCAAAGTTCTAACATACAGTGGGGACAACAAGCAAACGAGGGGACACAGACTGAAATTTCACCCAATATATATTGTTCAGTTTCAGCTGCAGCTCATTTATTAATGTTTTCAAGGCTCAGCTCCATGTGTGTATTTGAATGTGTTGTGAGTTTGAGAATTTTGAGAATTTTGGAATAAACTAAGTCGAATTATGAACATTCTGTAATCACTATTACACCCGTTAGGAGAAGGTACAGATGGTACTGATGTAAGCTGGAGTGAAACACCCACAGGCTGACAGTCTGACCCTGTTTCTACACATATAGGAGGATGTAGGCCAGCATGTATCAGTGAATAATAAAACGTACAGTAGAAATCCACTAGGTTCTTGGGGGATAAACAGGTCAACTGCTCAAATTATCAATAGTTAGAGAAAAACTTTAGACTAAAATAAGTCGAGTTATCTTATAAACATTCTGCAATCACTTCTTTTATCACTTTGGCCAGACTTTCAACAGAATGAATCAACGGGCAGACAAACGAAAGGGTGGATGTTGGAATGTAACAACAGATAGGAAAAGAAAATGAAGAATAAACTGAGGGATGGATTAGTGGCTGTATTAGTGCATGGATTCTACACTGAGAAAGTGTACAGGGTGAGTCAAAAGGCACAGGACACCCTTTCATTTCAGAAACGAAAGGGAAAATGACATGTCTGAATAATGCCACTGTTGCCTGCATGACCTATGAGCTGACCTTGACTACCTGTGTTGTCTGTGTTGATTTCGCTCATTAGAGTTGGCAGCGGGGGCAGTGGGTTTCTTGTGACTTTTAGGTGTCCTGTGGCTTTTGACTCACCCCGTAGGACTGGCTCTTGTAAAACAAACCAGGTTGATCTGGGTTCAATTTACCAATGTACTTACTATATGTATTTAAGTTTAGACAATCAGCTAAAATGAAAGAGAAATATGTAGGAAGGGATGTCTGTTTGTACATCTAACTTGTCTGTTGCCACTGGGAAATGGGGAGACTGGTCCAGGAGACAAGGTTTTCCTAAACACCACTGCACTGCTGCTGGTTTCAACCCATTTATTCTCATTGGTGATATTTAACCAATGAGTGCAATTGAGTGAAATATCTCTTATATAGGGATGAAAACAGTAGTATTGTATGGGGTTGTTTTCAAAGACCAAAATTCTGTGTGCATCCTGGTGAAATGTTATGTGTAGTGTAGTGGTTGGTGTAGCTTTGTGGGTAACAACTCTAAACCACTAAGCCTTTCCACAAGAAGAATAGAGTTCAAATCCCTAGCCAGTCAAACATACCAGGGAACACAAGAACAACAAATGTAAGTTGCCTGAGAAAAGTGCATCAACCAAAATCTATGTACTACTCTCCAAAGGTTTAAGAACACCCCGATGATTTCAGAACTCAGATCTCAGCAACAACCTTCTTACTGCCACTTCACCTGTCCAACCTGCGGCTCCAAGTCTTCTGTTCACAGCTCAGGACGTGAAACTGAGACTTGGTGGAGTGCTAAGCTGAGCAACAAGGTGTCGTCATATGAGCCACCGATCACGCAACTATTGACTCTCAGAAACTGGTCTTCTTTCTTTCTGTAAGCTCACTCTAAGGAATCACTCTAAAAGAAAGAGCTTCATTTTAAGAATTATAATTTTTATAACTTTCTTTTTCTCATCATTATATATATATATATATATATATATATATATATATATATATAAAACTTGACATGTCCCCAAAAATGACATTCTTTTTTAGTTAGCTATTTTTTACTTATCTTTTACTCACCATATAAGATGAATCACTGGAATTAAATAGAAATAACTACTGGAAAAAAAAATTGTATTTTCATTGGGATAAATTTGAAGAAAGAGTCTGGCAAAAACCAGACACTCCAAAGCGGCTCGTAGTAAATGCTGAGATACTGCTTTTGTCCTTGATGAAACAGACCTATATACTGTACTCGGTGTAGAAAGAGAGAGAGACAGAGTGAGTAAAAAGATATAGGGCAAGCCTGTCATCCAGATGATGAATGGGAGTTATCCATGTCCCACACGTACAGTGTTTGCAGAACGACCTTCGTTACACGCAGGAAAACCGCTTGCGGTGTTCCGCTAAAGGTCCGAGAAACAACACGTCTTGTGTGGTCGACGCGTGAGACGCTATCTCAAGTAACCTCGCGCTTTCACTATTTTGTGCAAAACAAAACAATCTCCCCTCTTTTCACAAAAGTACCAGTAATCCATACACATTGAACAGTACGTAAAACAGAATAACACCAAGAGAAATCGTTCGCTCTGCATGATGCATGAGTCAAATAATGGAACATGACTTATTCTGCTGATGCTGAAACTGGTGAAGCAGCATGATAGAGGCATCAGCACTCTCAAAGTTTCAAAAACGTGGAGATCTTTGTAAAATCCAGACTCTCTATAAGAGAAGGTACAAATGGAATGTACGATATTGATGCATACTGGACTGAAACGCCCACATGCTGACAGTCTGACCCTGTTCCTACACGTATAGGAGGATGTAGGCCAGCGTGTGTCAGTGAATAAAAAAGTGTACAGTAGACATCCACTAGGTTCTTGAGGGACAAACAGGTCAACTGTTTCTCCATAGATTGAGGGGGTAGGCTGGCTTGAATGATCAATAGTTAGAGGAGAAAGCATGATGCTGACAAAGGTAAGAGGATAGCATGAGAAAGGTCATGCTTCTTTGATGGATTCCATGTTGTAATGGCCTTCTTCAACTTCACCTTCAAATTGGAGACTCTTTCAAACCAGTTCACAGCAATTACTAATGATCTACTATTCCATTCTGATATTTAGTTAAATCACCAGAAGAGATGTATAAGTATTTATTACATGTAAAGTTAAATATTTCAAGCCCTTTTATTTTACTTTTAATCACTATAGCTTCAAAATGAGAAATCCAGTACCTTAAATTATTTCAAATCTGAGGAAATTACTACTCAAACAGTATCAAAATTAAATCAAATCAGGAGAGAAACACATGTAATGCATATAACAGGATACAGCTTCATTTCGTTAAAGTATTTCATGACATTCAAATGGTTTACTTGTTGGCTCGTCTGAACAAAACACAAAAACCTACCCACACAGCGGTTTTGGCCAAACATCATAACATCTATGACTTAAACCTAGAGCCTTAATATAAGTCTGAAATCAGCACAAACCTCTTTTTCAATGAGAATAAATGTTAGCCAATCAGAAGAGAGGTCATTTAGATATATTTGGCTTCAATGTACACAAAAACATACTGCTTCTAAGGAATTGAAAATGGACTTGAACATGAATATAGACATAAAACTAGACATGGATCTTAGGGGAAAAAGCCAAACACAAGAAATATGCAGCATCTGGACCCTTTAATCTCGCAAAAACTCATCATTTGCAAAGGAACTAGACGAAAGTCTACCCTAGAGGCAGGATAGACTTTAGATCACCTGGCAGAATATTAAAACTGCAATGTCTTGGACAAGGCTGGGCAAGGGTAGTACTAGGGTCAGTGAACATCTGAGGCCAAATCCACATGTCAGTTTTATGTATAGACAGCTGGATGATGTATTTGTATTATATCACAATGCAGTTTATCACTTCTGTCACTGTAAAATAAATATGGGTATAAAATTGTATTATTGTACAAGACCTACTAAATAAAATGAATAATCAATTAAATTCATTCTATACATGCTTTCATTCATTCATTTGGCAACAAGAAAATTGCAAGTAATGGAGAAGAATACAAAAAGTAGTGTAGAGGTTTAATTTGTGCACAGAACTAATCCTAGTCCGCAACCTCATCCTATTACTGTATCTGTGACATTTCTTTCTGTAATTTTCTTTCTGTCAAATAAGATCATTTTTATTTTGTGTTTATATAAATCTATTAGTAAAATACAACCAGACTTCCGCAACCTTCCTCAAACTTTTGTCTGGTAATACATATGGCTTAAAGACTACAAGTCCTCTTTGACAATTAAAAAAACATTTATTGAATATTTTAAGTTGTTATTTGGTGTATAAATATGTGTCGTCAGTAAGTGACACTTATTTACAACCCTGTCATTATATCTCAGAATGAAACAACAAAAGAACAAATAAATAGCTCTGCATTCTATGACTGGTTTACAGCATGAAGATGAACTCACAAAGCTGCATATTGTAGCCCTGTTTGAACACAGTAACGCTAAACACTGTCTTAATGGATCGTCCTGCTATCCTCTCATTGTGTCCTCTCAGCGCGATGTAGCCAGATTTTAGCCTTGCCTTCACTCACCTCCCAGGGTTTGGTTTTCTTGAGTTTTTCCAGGAGAAAAACTAAGCCAGAACTTTCCCTTCTGATGTGTGTTCCAGGTTAAGATGAGGTACTGTAGTGAAGTGTGTTTTTCAGGGAGTGAACAATGGAAAGAAAAGATGGTAAAAGATTACCATTATCTGTTAGTCAAGACTAAATTCCAATTTGTCTCCACAGATTGCAAGTTTTTATTTTATTTTATTTATTGTTTATACCATTTTTCCAATTTTCGCCCCTATGAATTACCCATTAGATATGCCAATTACCCATCCCCCTAAGTTGTGTCCCACATCACGTGCCTGCTCCCGGCGCCAGGGGGAGAGATCATCCACATGTTTCCTCCAAGTCATGTGACGGATGCCTACCACCTCTTTTCAAACTGCCACCATTTGCATCATCATGCTGGATTCCTGGTTCTGACGCAATGGTCGACAGACGCCTGCGCCGACCAGCAGCACACTTGTATGTGATGTGGGAAGAGCGCCATCAACCCACCCCCTGAGGGAGAGCAAGCCAATTTCTCTCCCTCTGGACCCCGGCTGCCGATGGTGAGCAGTATGAACCTGGATTCGAACTCACAATCCCAGGATCATAGCGCCTTAGCCCGCTACGCCACTCAGGGTGCAAGTTTGAGGTTCTGAAGACAATGGCACAAGAAAAGGTGTGGTTAGTGTAGTAACCCATATCCCCAAAACTGTCGATATCTCATTTTACCATTTCACCAGCTTTGACTAGTGTTTTCTCAATTACGCAGGATTTCTGTAGATTCTAGAGTAAATATAATGAGTCAAGACATTTATAGGGGTTTGAATTTAGTCAGTGTTTCAGTCCTGTTTTGGTTCTTCCAGATTTTCATCAATGTTTGAGGTTTAACTCTCATACGCCAAGGAAAATATTGTTTAAAATATTTAATATCTAAAAGCTTCACTGAAAAGGTAAAGAATAAAAGCTATGCTGTCGTATAAGCTTCCAGTATAACCAAGCGATGTCACAGGTAGTATTAAACCCAGTTTGAATGTCCACCTCATGTATTGTCATTTCCAAGAGTGTCATTTGAGATTGATCAGAACAAAAATAAACACCCAATACTGTTCCTTAAACCAAAGGGTTACAAAATAGAGTTGAGCTTTGAATCAACCTTTCCACCAAAGGCATCAAAAGTTAATTTCACCAAAAATCCTCTTTAAGACCCCTGTAAAGCTGTGATCAGCTCTTGAGCACTTCCTACAAGGACACTGCCAATCGTCAGTGTACTCGAATCGCACACTCATGAGTAATCCTCCCAGCACAGTACAACCATTAAAATTCCTACTTTTCTCAGGCACGGGCTTCACAAGTGGCCCGATCCCACTGGAAATGGCGTGTCAGGAAGGCTTTTTTTCAGCACTTTGCCTCATTTCCTATCCACACCTGACAGAGTAGAAGGACCTCACCAATGATCCGTTTGCACATGTAATTACGGCGATCGGCTGACGAGAGCAGCGCCAAGTGAGGGTGTCTCATTTCATGTAGTGCTCCCGAGGTCCCTGTTCTCGGCAGCTGAAGGCTTTTGTAGAGTGCTCCAAAAAACAGCAAAGCAGGGAGGTGGAAAAGAGCAGGAAGAGGCAGAGCCAGAGGAGAGGGTCCAAAGTGGGACGTCCTCCTTCAATGGATTAGAGGAGGGAGGATTAGGAAGGAAATTAGGAATTATAACTTCATTTTGGTTCCAGTGGACCAGATTAGGTTTCCTTCTCTTCCGTGCCTGCCAGGGATGTGGGGTACAACTGTTATTGTGATATTGGCTGTGAATCTAAAATGCTGAAACATGGATCTAATGTGCAGCTTTTGAGCTCCCATGATATGTCTGGCTAAAATCTAACACTGTATTCCACAGAAATAATGGCTTAATAGCAACTGTGAAGCACGGTGGTGGAAGTGTGATGGTTTGGAGGCAATTTACGGCAGCAGGACCATCTCTCCACTACTGGACATCTCTCTACTCTTATTGTTAAAAATTAATTGACTCTACATGAATTCTGCTCTGTATCAGTATCTTATTCATAAAAAAGAAGGTTTCATTTACATTTGTTAAAAATTAAGATACATTTTGAAGGGTATACTCAAAATCCTGACCTGGATGCTGAAGCAGGACCTGAAACATACCGTTCATACCGTTCACTCTCCATGTCCTACAAGTGTCTTATGCAAGGAGTGGAGATACTGGTTGCAGTCATTGCTGCTAAGGGGCTGTAACCAGCTATCGAAAGAAAGTGGGTTAACACATTTCACACAGAGGGATTGGGTGTTGACTCAGTTTTCTTAATAAATAAATAAATTAATTAATTAATAAAATGGAATAGTAACAGCCCATGGGTTTATCGTTGGACCTGCTGACATCACACTTGATTCGTGGCTGCGCTCATGTCCACTCAAAGCACTTTTTGACCAGTTGCAGAAAGTACAGGACAGCTAGAAGTTCTTACGGAAGAGGCATGTGTCTGCTGCTAAATCCTGCTAAGAGCCTTTAGGGAAATTACAGTCAAGAATATAACAAGCAAAACAGGTAAGAGTAGCAACTTCAATAAAACTAGAACTTTAATAAAAAACTGAAAAGAGCACAAAATATGGACATGTTCTAGAGACCAAATACTTGGTATCACTATAAGAAGGCTAAACAGGGATTTTACAGGCCATGCATTAACTTTGAATCTTATATTTATAAGATAAGAAATCATGAATTATTCTTGAACAACATTATATGAACATTGTATTTGTATAACTACACAATTCTGACGGACGCTTTGTAAGTTTTGTTATTTCAAAATGATGCTACATAAATTACACAAATCTCCATCACTTTAACATTAGTCCCTTGTGTTAGTGTTTTTCATTTTGCCATTACTAACATTCTTCTTCTTCTATCGGCTGCTCCCTTTAGGGGTCGCCACAGCAGATCATCTGCCTCCATCTTGCCCTATCCCCTGCCTCCTCTACTGTTACACCAACCATCTCCACCTCCACCTTCACTGCATCCATAAACCTTCTCTGAGGTCTTCCTCTTCTCCTTCTGCCCGGCAGCTCCATCTCCAGCATTCTTTGTCCAATATATCCACTGTTCCTCCTCAACACACGTCCGAACCATCTCAACCTGGCCTCTCTGGCTTTATCACCAAACTGCTCCACCTTCACCGTCCCTCTGATCTGCTCATTTCTAATCTTGTCCATGCTCATCACTCCCAATGAAAATCTCATCGCCATTACTAACATAACTATTCATAATCTTCATGTGTTAGTCAATGCTATGCACTGGTGCATCTCCAAAAATTAGAATATCATAAAAAAAGGTCAATCGTGATCATAATTTCATCAAGTTAGCTCATGAAAACCAACATATACTAGTGCATAAAAAAAACTGAATACTGTGAAAAAAGTTTTTGATCATTTAATTGAACAATTAAACTGTGATAAATTACTATTACTTTATAAAACAATACAGCACATAATGACTTCAGAGGGGACCAACTAGGCCTCTGTGTTGGTCTAAATACTCCTAATTGCAGAATTGCAGGCTGTTTTTGGGTAAAGAGACAATGGGTTACTGTTGTCTCACGTAACTTTCAAGGTTATTGCGCCTCACTTGACTAGCCATTAAAAAACATGCCGTTTTACCAGTCAGTTCACGTTAGTGTCCTTCCCTTTTCTTCTATATGCATAATCAATTGCCCGTAATACCTGCAGCTCAGTGAAGACCATGCGTGTATAAGTAAAAAAGGTTTCTGTGAAAACACTGGTACACCAGCTGTGGGCCATTTGAGCATCATAGCTAAATGTTTAGTAGAACTGGCCCTGAGTGTCAGCCAATGTACAGAATCTAACACTATTGCAATCACAGTCAATGTATCCTTCACGGAAGGATTTGCACATCACTAATCTGTAGTCTCAACTGAGATGAGTGTCTGATACCTGGATATCACGAGCCTGCATTTATGATATAACAGAGAGGGGCTTATTGAGTCCTAGAAGTGGAGGACTGTGGGATGCGATGAAACAGATACAGAAGTATAACAAAACCACAAAGTGATGCTTAAAAGAACAGCAAGCAAGAGCTTGAATAGCAAGGAAAAGAGAGCAAGGTAATGCATAGAGTCATGCAGAGCAATGAAATGAAGTTAAAAAAAAAAGAAAAAAAAAGAAGAAAAAGTCAACCGGAGAAGAATTCCTCAGGGACAGAGTGATGTGCAGATGAAAGACGCTGAAAGAGAGAGAGAGAAAGTGAGACATAGAGGGAAAAAAAACCCCACCATCTCCAGCACCTAAGCGGTCGATGGTCAGTCAATAAAGTGTCACTTTCTGCAGGCTAAGAATGGAGAGCAGGGGTTGATGGAGGCTCGGAGAGGGGGCCGCAGGCTGTATTGAGAGTACGGCGCATTAACGGTATGCAGAGCTTGGCGTCTCGCCTTCTCGACGCCCTGCTCTCTCTGCAGTTCTCTCATTTGCCAGCCAGCCGGAACATCACCAATCTCCGTTTTCATGCAAGGTTTTATGAACGTGAACAGAACAGAGTTATAAAAAGGTTAACAGACACATTGAGAGGAAGGAATAAGGGAAGAGAACCTCTGGAGGTTTGTCGTTTTTGATTAGGTTTCAGAGTTCATGAGTTTAGTGAACTGCAATTACTTTTACAATCCCTGTTGAGTTCGGGTAACGGTCAGAGGCCACTCTATTTTAATAGAGTATATTATAAGTAGTTTCAAATCAGTGAGGCATCATCAGGTTAGCTGCTACAAAATGATCTCCAAAATCCAGAAATTTGATTGTGAAATTTGAACACTGTGTGAGCAAAAAAGTGCAAACAGCCCCTTCTTTCTCATTTTCCTCTGCAACTATATCTGGGTCATTGACATCATTAGCCCTGTTCCTTCTCATACTCCGTTTACAGTACATGTGGACAGAGCAGTAAACATGCACTGGAAGCTCTTTGGCATTTAAAATGCCATTAAATTTAGTTGGAAACAAGTGAATTTTTGCTCTTTTCCAAAGTAAATCACTCACTGATAATTCACCACACAATGTTGATATTGTTAGATAAGTCTTGTTTGTCATGATGTGTGTATCATGTCTGTAGGTTACTCTGATCCTGATATATGTAGCTTAGAAATAAATAAATAAATAAATGCATAAAAAGTCAACTTTACTCAAATTTTATGCAAATGACGGTATAACTTTTTACTACGAGAGGTTTTTACAAAAGAAAATTATGAAAAAAATTGCACATCATCTTGCATTTGGTATTGCAATGTAATCACAATATATTGAAATGTAAGCTTTGTATCATGATACATATTATACCTCCAAATTCTTTTCAATGTTTTCCTGGCAATCGCATCCAATAGTTTGAGCTCTCCTCTGGTGGGCTTAGGCACACGAAGACTCCTGAAGACAGCTTCACGTTTTACCACCACGTTTCACCAACTCTGACTACAGCTCGGGGCTTTTTCTAGTGGGCTGGGTTTATGGAAATAAAGTTAAGACTGTTACTGAAGAGTTTGGGGGTTTGGGATTGGCACATTTTATAGCTCTGTTCTGGTTACACCAGACTTTCTTTGGAATGAAAACACAACAGTATTTAAGGTTCATTGTCTCTCTTATTATGTAACTATACCAAGATAAAAAAAAAGGTTTCCATTCTAGGGCAATTTTGTCCAAGACTTGGTGAAATCAGTGTCCGGAAATATCCAGTGTTCTCAATGTTATTTACTTATTGCTATAATATTGTTTTATTTATTTATTTATTTATTTATTTATTTGCTATGGAATTGTGATACTACAGTCCGTATCAATACCAAAGTCTAAACATTGTGGCAACCATAGGAAACCAGGCTGTTGTGCCACAAGACATGCAATAAATCAACGGCATGAAAGAGGACACAAAACAATCAGCAAGAGCTCGCTTTAAGTCAAATTCAATGTCAGTCATTTCGATGTCAATGATTTTTCAATCAACCAACACATTCATCTTCCAACTCCAATGACTCCACGGGAATGTTACTGGCGAAACAAGAAGTGGGACAGTTTGACAGATGAGAAAATGACCAGGAATAAAGGAATGGAAAAGCATGAGGACAGCTCAGATAAGGACAGCTTAAATGATGGAGAAATGGTGACTGAAAACAAATCGAGAGAAAGGAGGAATGTAGGCCTATCAATAATAATGAGAAAGATTATATGTTGTATAATGATGGGGATGAGAGTCATCTGGTGAGCCAGTGGACAGTGCACAGCCACAGCAAACCGGATGTGTGCATATTTTATTTATATATATATATATGTGATTCATCAAATATCTGTTCTGCAATGATCTAGTGCAAAGAAAGCTCATTTCCCCATGTGCATTTAAGAAGGCCACAGGATTGAAACATATAGGAGATGACTGACAAACAGGTCCACTGTAGTAGCCAGTTTATCAAAGTGATTGAGTCATTCCATGGGAAAACTAGAGAGGAAGAAAACCAGGATGATCCAGCTTGTTACATGTGCCTGAAAAGTCAAAACCAAGTTAGTTAAAACCTATTCTAGTCAGTCACTCAACACTAGTTACTGGACTTCGCAGACAATGTCTAATGTGTGTTAGAATAGCGGTTGCACGGTACTGTGTGGGGTTCGGTAGTTCTATCATGTGTATCATGTGTTAGTTAAGTTATACATCCAATAAAATGTCCTCGCTCCTGTACAGACATTGTTTAGCTGAGGTAAGGAGATGCTGACAAACTATCTGCCCATTATATTTGGTGCAGTCCCACATATCTCAAATCCAGCAGTGGAAAAAACCTCTCAGTCTAAAGATAATCCTTGCTCTTCAACATTGCTCTGACAGTCCAGCTCAATGTCTACAAAAATAGGTTGGCAGCCCACATAACAGCCTTCGCATTATAAACTCCAAAAGAAATGATTCTATTCTATTAGAAATGTTCTATTGTTTTTATCCCGCACAGCAGCAACTTGCATTTCTCCATCAGTGAGAAGATAAAGTCCAGTGGAAGTCCAAAGCGCAGGGAGGAAGCGAGCTGTTCCAGAGCTGTGGGGGCCAGCTCTTGCTACCAAACTCTTCTAATCCCTCTGGCTCCACACTCCCCTGCTTCCGGCCCGGCCCTGCTGGTTGAGCTTTACTAAAGGTCCAAGTCAGCAGTGGAGAGTTAGCTGCTGGGAACACCAGAGCTGTATGCTAAAGGATAATCCTCTCTGCTAAGGTTGGCATTGCCAGGGAGTAAAGGCTGCTGCCAGCTCTGCTAGGAAATAACCACATCTTCTCAAATGCAAAGGAGAAGAAGGACTTTTCTGCACTTATTTTATTGAGCGGTTGAACTGACCAGAGGGCAGTTACTTCTGCACTCGTGGTTAATTCAATAGACGGAACTAGCACTGGGTGATATGACCTCGTATCAATATCACGATTAATTGAACATTTTTTGGGTCATCTTCACTAAAGCCAAAATGTTTCCAAATGATGGACTCGGTTTTCCTAGTTGCTGCTTCCAAGTCATGGACTGAATGGGGCAGAGTCACGTTTTAAAGGGGAGAGTGCATGAACAAACCCCAAAAAACCCCCCAAAAAAACTAAATAATCGTCATGGGCGAAATGACATCGATTAGAAATTCTGAATATCGGTTTTAATACATTTTCAACGAATTGTCCAGCCCTAGAAGGAACCAAATATAGTAGCAAACCAGGTTGAAGAAGTTTTTTTCAACAGTGCTCGTAATCCTGCACGCCGAATTGTTGTCTCTCATTAGAGGGACGTCAGTTCATTCAGAAGAAACCATGGACCCATGTCCAACACTCCAACACCCCAAAGGGCCCTGTTAACATCTAAGAGCCAAAGTACTGTTCAAACAATAACCCACCTCATCAACATTAGAATCCCTCTTAGAAACAAACAACTAAATCTCGTGGGTGAAGAGGAGAATTTACACATTACTCAGTGGAGGACAGTAAGGACAAGCTAGACTAAGCTACTCAGCTCAAATGAATGATTTGTGCTATAATTGACTTTCAATCTGATTTCAGATTCCACTCCACATAAAACACACAACTCAATGTACCATATACGGTCCATCATAGATGCTTTGTTGACTCTAATCAAGAGTGCATTTAAATAACGTTAAACTAAATTCTGTCCAACCCTAAACATGACATTTAATATAAATCTACCCAGCAGGTATTTGACCATTTATTCACCACTGGATCAACGTCACGGTCATGGTTGAATCATCACTGAATTATATTTTATTTATTGTGAATTATGAATCAATGTGGGTACAGAGTTAATCATTAATATAATTATATAAATAATTTTTATACCAATGGCCTTTATTTATCTATCGCTTTGAATTTTTCATACCTCCATACAGTAAATAGGGGACAGGGTTGGGGTTATGGGATTAGGGAGACTGGCTAGTTCATTGGTAGGGGTATGCGGAGACAGGGCTTACCTTAATTAAGAGTTGGTGGTGCTCTGAAACACTCAGTCGTTCCATCATGTGTTTCCCATCAGACTTGGAAAACCCATTTCACAGAAATGTGTACACAAAGCATAGCTGAGGACCAACTGAACGACTGTAATTGAGGTGAACTTAACATGCAAAAGATCCAAGACTCGCTGTCTCCTCATCTCGGAATGAGACCAGTTAACAGACAACAGCTGGAGCACCTTTGGAAGCTTTAGCTTTACTGTGAAAATAAAGTGCAACTGACTTTAGAAAAGTGAAAAGGCAGCAAATTGGTTTACGATTGTGGTGATAACACCTCCATTTCAATTGAGCCGCGCAAACTTGCAGAAGTCAGCAGCAAACGGAGGTGGGCATAAGGCCCTAAGGCAATCCCAAACAACTGACCCGCTTGGAAGTCACAAGTCCGATCGCTCCCCCTCCCCGCACAGGTCTACTGCTCCCAAACAAACTCGGTTTGTCACCAGCTTCAGTAGCGCAGCCCCTTCGACTGCAAAGACAGCAGCCTCCTAGAGAAGCTGGCATACTTTCTCACATCAGAACGTCCAAGACAGGCAGTTGAGCGTGGCCCAGCGGAGTTACTCTTTGCTCCTGTGCGTGCTCTCTTCCAGCTAACAAACAAACTGGCAACCTCTGCGAAGTTCGCAGACGCATCCCAGGATAAATGAGCCTTTCAGGATCGAAAGTTCTGTAGATAAACAAACAAGCTCCTCAGATGTTTACATTTCAAAACACTGCGCTCCATCTCCAGGGAGGACAGACTGAGCTAGGTTACAGTAATTTGGAGGCTGGAGGCTGGAGTACGCTGGGTATGCGGCTGCAGAGATTTTTATAGATGTAGTTTGATGTTCCACTAAATCAGAGTCACACATGTGTGAGCTGAGACCCTCAACCACCCACCCAAACCCACCCCCCCACCCACACACCCCCACTACAGAGGGCTCTGTTTGAGTTTACTTCAGAAAGTGAAGCCTGGGGTACACTGCCAATACCTTTCTCATAAATCTCATGTCACCCACTCACAGAGACGACTCTGGTGAAAAACCTAATAGACACCACTTTCCCCTCAAGCCACACACAATCAACCAGCCGAGACATGTTTGGTGCCCAAAGTTTTCTTCTGAAATCACCTGAAATCACCGGGTGCAAGACAGGAGTACCATCTGGACAGGGCGACAGACCGGCACAGAGTACCACACACCCAGTTACTCATTCACTCACACCTAGGGGCAAATTAGAATCACTAGTTCACCTACCCCAGGCACCTGAAGCAACATGACATGCCCAAATATTTGCGGACACCTCTTCTAAAGAATGCATTCAGCTACTTAAAGCTGCATCCATTGCTGACACCGATGTGCAAATGCACACAGTTTGACCAGTCCTTGTAGAGAAGTACAGCCAATAAAATAGAACTCTGTGGAGGCACTACTGGAATGGAGGGACTGCTGGATTGATGGTGTTCCATCCAATACTTTTGGGATAAGCTGGGGAGTTTGGGATGTGGTGGGCTGTCACCCAACTCAGCAACACTCCTGTTGTTGAATGCAATCAAATCCTCACAACAATGCTCCAAAAACTAGTAGAAAGCTTTTCTTGGACATTAGAGACTTACTCCCAACAAACTTTTTAAACCCTTTATAAATACCCAACTCTTTTTAATACCCTTAACCAATGAGCAGGTGTCCCAATACTTTGGCCCATGTAGTTTGTGCCACGATTTTTTTCAGCAAATCGGTTTAAGTTGAATCTAAATGTGTAATTTTCAATTAGACTATTAGTACTTGTGTTTGGCTCAACACGCCTCTGATGAGCAGATCAGATACATCAAATAGCAAAACCCTGCTACAGTCCTCAACTCACTGTCACTTTCTCAACCTCCACCTGTTCGTCTGCCCTCTCTCTTTCGACCTTGAGGCCAATATGCCTCATTCAGCCTCCATGATGAAAAAAGGCGCCCGACTCTCCACTCTGGTAATCTAGGCATAATCCTGCCATTACTGCAGATGGCTCATGGTTATGTGTCTAGCTCAGTTCCCGTGCAGTCGCTGCTCACCCCCCCCACTCCCTTCCCCACCCACCTGCCCAAGTCATTATTTTATATTTCCCAAAATATACTCTGACAGAAATCCTCTTTTGCCCCAAGGGTGACCCTTATTAAAATGGCACATAAGACAGAAGGCTCATGCAAGCCCCCAGCTCCCTCTTCTATCTCTTTCCCCTTTGTTTCATTTCAGTCGGATCTCTTTGCATTTGACAGAGATTTACATTTCATCAGTGCTGGCCCTGACTTCATTAATATGTCCTGGGGCATTTAATGAAGCTGGGAAAAGAAACAATTGCGTTGGGTGTTTGGCCCCCTGAATTGCCATTAAAGTCACGCCTATGTATGTTTGTCTGTGATACCAAAGGAAAAGGAAATATGAAGAAATTTTCATTTTTTTCAGAACCATGAAGAAATGGCACTGTACAGTGGTACGCCACACAAAGTCAGAAATCCCTTTGTTTTAGTTCCTTTCTGAGGTGCTAATGAATTATACATGCACGGATCGACCAAGTGTTTTTGTGAAGGTGCCCTTTCCAATGAGCAAAGGCTGGATTGATTTAAATAAAGTGGTTTTTTTTCCATGTCCGGATTGCATAATGCCTCAGCCTATGGGTTCGCAGTAATAGAAGTAATGATAATATGTGCTCAGAGCAGTGAATATATAAATATGTCCTCCTTTTTTGATCCAGCACTGTTTTGCAGCCTGATAAGTATTCTACTGCTTTCTACTGAGCCTAGTTTAAGAATGCATATAGTAAAGTTGATGATCAGGAGATCCTAGCATGCTCAAATTTGTCTTCATTTGAGATAAAAATAAAAGTTAACAGAATTTAAATATTTGTATGAATTTGACCATATTTTGATCAAGAAGTGTCCTTTTGCCTATGTATTTTTTTTTTTGCTCATACTGACTAAAAGACACATTAACTATCAGAAAACATGTTGGAAAAGTACCATCCAGAGTGTTTTTGGGGCTGAAAATGCAATAAAGTTGATGACAAGAATTTTAGCTAAATAAAATACTTGACACTAGTCCAAATAAATGAAGAAACAACCTGAATGTCCTTTATTTTATTTGTTGATTATGTATCAATATTGTTTTTCAGGACTTTTATTCTGAAACCTGAATGCTGTGTGAGCAAAGAAAGAGAGCAAACAGCCCCTTGCATCTCATTTTCCTCTATAACCCAATATCTTGGTCAGAGATGTCACTAGCCCCGCCCCTCTTGCTGATCAGAGCATGTACTTGTGGCCAGAGCAGTAAACATGCACTGGAAGCTTCTTTGGCATTTAAACTGGGATTAAATTCAGTTTAAGATGTTCATCATGCAATGATGTGGCTCTCAGGTGGCAGACCACCACTGTTTCCACCACTGATTCCACCAGTTTCCACCACTGTTTCCACCACTGATTCCACCAGTTTCCACCACTGTTTCCACCACCGATTCCACCAGTTTCCACCACTGTTTCCACCACTGTTTCCACCACTGATTCCACCAGTTTCCATCACTGTTTCCACCACTGTTTCCACCACTGATTCCACCACTGATTCCACCAGTTTCCACCACTGATTCCACCACTGTTTCCATCACTGATTCCACCAGTTTCCACCACTGTTTCCACCACTGATTCCACCAGTTTCCACCACTGTTTCCACCACCGATTCCACCACTGATTCCACCAGTTTCCACCACTGATTCCACCACTGATTCCACCACTGATTCCACCAGTTTCCACCACTGTTTCCATCACTGTTTCCACCACTGATTCCACCACTGTTTCCACCACTGTTTCCACCACTGATTCCACCACTGTTTCCATCACTGATTCCCCCACTGATTCCACCACTGATTCCACCACATTATCAAGACCTCTAATGGATGCTTTGCTTAACAATCATGCAAACGGACACATATAAGGACACTTTTGAGTTTCTGGGCTGTGACACAAAAATCATGTTCTTTTCTGTATTAAATAAATATAAATGAGCAGAAGGTCAGTGTAGTACTGGATGATGTATTGTTTGTGCTGGTGCTTGATGATATTGATTTTCATTGTGAGGAATAACACTTGACCTAAATATGCTTTGGTCCCATCCCTCAAATAAATTACATTATTATCATCTACTGATGGCCTAATCTGATCCACACATTTCAATGGTTCATTCATCAGCTAAGTTCAGCCAGATCCACATACTCTCCTGTGTTATTACTGTTGCACCATAAATGGACAATAATCACACACTGAAAAAATTGAGACTCAGTTTAGATGATCTATTTTACAAGGTAACATTTTTTCCTCTGCTTATGTCAACTGTTTGCCAAGTGTCAAAAAATACCCTACCTGGGGAAATATGCTACCTGCTTTTATTGATTTCACTCTGCTCTGCCCCCTGCTTTCAGCTCCTCCTCTACTCTGCTCCCATTCACTCACGTTCTCTCACACTGACCATGGAGGGGCATATGATTATTTAATGTGTATAAAGAAAATGAAAGAAAAATGAAGATCAATTTTCAATATGTTAAAATATAGTTAAAGCAATAAAGGATTTCATGGGGGATCCTAAAATTTTCACATTATATCGTCACATCATATATCGTGTCGCCTTTCCGCTAAAATATATTGGGATATGATTTTTTTGTCCACATCGCCCAGCCCTACTATAAATGCACACACACACACACACACACACACACACACACACACACACACACACACACACACACACACACACTCAAAGCCTGAACATGAAAGTATGGGTCAGAAAAATGTGCAGACTGCTATGACTACAGCTACTACTTGCATGTTGTTGTGTTCGATGTCTGACCTGATGCTCTCATGCTCCTGAATCCATGCTCCTGCTTGACCGTTCTAGACGGGTGGCTGAAACAGGAGAGATTAGATTACGTGCTTTCTACAACCCCTCCTAACCTTGTTACCATGGTGATACCGCAGCGACGGAGGGAAGGGTTGAGCCCCCGGAGAGGCTGGCAAGGCTGGCTGTCGTCGCTTCGGGAAGGTGAGGTCATTAATTTTCCCCAGTAACAGCAGTGCTGGAGTGGTTTCTGTAAAAGGTCCGAGGCCAGACGTAACGGCCAGTTTGATGCGAAAGACCAAGTGCAGTCAAGTGCAGCTGACCGGCCCAAAACAAATAAAGGGTCAACCTGATGGCCCCCTACAGCTTGTCATAAACTGTTATGGGGGTCATATTTTCTTGTGTTTTATATTTTCCCTCCTGACGTCCAAAATGTTTCTGTTTTCTTATGTGTCGTAAGTTAATTTTTACACAAAGCTCTATTTATCTGTTTCCTTGTATGGATACACTGTATGTAGACAATACTAGCCTTGTATTTTTGGAGCTGAGTTTCCATATGTGGACTCTTATCATTTCTCCAACAACTTGTTTGCAGCCACAAGCAGCAACAGGAACCTGATGACGAAAATGAGTGAACCAGAGATGCAGAAGTTTCTAAAAGTACAGCCTACATCAGATATGATGTGACATACAGGGAGCTTTAAGACAGAATTAGAAATGCATATTTTATCTGATGTTACCAACATATCTTTACTGCTCCTGTTTGGAATCAAACATAAAGAGCATCCAGGTCCCAGGAAAATTGAACTTAATAATTACCGTATTTTCCGGACTATAAGCCGCACCGGAATATAAGACGCACCCCCAAAGTTTTATATATATTATATATAGTTTTATATATAACATATATAAGAAGAAAAAGCTGCACCTCATTATAAGCTGCATGGTTTAAAGCATGGAAAAAAAATAGCTGCTTATAGTCCAGGAAATACGGTATGTAGATTAATAAAATTTAAAAAAACAGGATATACTGTATGTCTAATAAGGATCAATAGTTCACAATCCAAATAAATACATGCATTTAAAGAAACTAAATAAAAGATTTTCACAAGTGTCTCCTTCTGTGCTGGGCTTCTCTGCTCCATATTGATTATAGAAAATGTAATAACATTAAATACATAATTGTTCCTCAGTATGGATCCCTGGCCGTACAGTAAACGAATTCCTTGCTACGGTAATTAGGATTAATGAAGTGCCTGCAAATCTATAGCAGGCCATTGCTAAGGCCTGCAAAGGTACCACGATTAATCACTGCAATTAGGCTGCATCACTGTTTACAGTAATGCAACAAATAATACTTGCTCCTCGATTACTTATCGAACATGTGTATGGAGGGGGAGTGCTGAGAAAGAAGGGGAAAGGAGAAGTAATGAGGAGCGGGAAGAAGGCAGAAATCCAAACGGCTGCTTTCTAAACTGAGATAATGAGGTTATTGTACCTCTCGAGGTTCTTCAGGTATGCGTCCTTAAAGCTCCTGACTGTAATTAAAACCCACCAAACAGTGCTTTAATGAGAGAGAAAGACAGAGAGAACGAGAGGGTGCGCTCAGTGTAATGAAGCACCTCATTACTTTGGTCGTCTCGTTCATCCACACTAATGCTGGTTACTTGATCAAGGATAGATGTTTGCAAAAGACCACAGTTAAAAGGTCTTTGGCTCGAGGTTTAAAATATGTCCTGTGGTTTATTCGTTCTTTAACATGGCTGTATGGTAGCTTTGTCGGCCCCTCAGTCACAAGACCCTGCCGTTACTCACTTAACTGCTAGATGCAATGGCCTGTGTTGAAATTCGCTCACCAACAACCAGCAGATCTATGTGTGGAGGCACTGTGGTCAGTGCCAAGATCAATGTTCTGATGTTGCGAATCACAAATCCAGAAAGCTTGGTGTCTTCGTGTGGGTGTAGTTTCACACGATGCCAAATCACCTTTGGTCTTCATTACAGGCCAAAGTCTTTGACAGCCCAATGTTACGTTAAGGAGGTCCTCCAACCACTATCAACACTCCACCCCAAGCTGCATGAGATGGATTATCACAGCATTAGAAACCTTTACGACTCCATGCGGGGACATCTGGCATGTTGCTTTACACCCAACATCATACTCGAAGACACTACTTCTGTATGTGTCCTTCAATATATATCATATCAATCTACGTTTTAAATGATCTGTTTCTCCTGGTAACCTTTATCTTCTGCCACAATAGCACTGCAATCCCACACTTCCTTCTAGGTGCTATTTGTGCAACTGTTTTTTGATGTTGAATGTATTTAAAACACATATATGAAGCCTTTCACACCAAACGATGTGATAGCAAAAATCAAAACGTGTGAATATTTTCCACCCTCTGCTCTAACTTTGCTCTCGTTCTGGTGCTGGCTGGTGTTTCCTCCTTATCTGTGAAGGTGTGCCTCAAAGATCTGTTCATGAACACTTCATATTCAGTCGCCTCCAAGCTGTGTGTAGAAGCTCTCCTAAAGTTTATTCTGTGAAAGAACTCTTAGTTCTCCTTTCGCTCTTCCAAAAAGCATGAACTTTCTTTAAAAAAAAAAAGCTGGAAGATATTTGTGGCACAGGACAATAAACAGAGACATTTAAGCTTTATGGAACTGGTGGTACCTACTGTATGCCAACACTCAGCTTTCTAGGGTCAGTGTTTTCTGGTCAGACTTGTCAAACTGTCTCAGAATCGAGGTTGCATAATAATAAACATTTAAAAATCTATCTGGATGCACAGATCTATGCATCATAAAATATTAAACTTGAAGAAAATGAAAATTAATAACTTCCTGAACCTTTCTGAACATCATCAAAAACTGAACTTATCTCCAAGAGCTGTGAAACTACTCTTGCATAAAAAATATAGAGTTGAGATTGACATACACTCATGGACATGAATATTATGGAAATATGACTCTAATCTATATAATGTAGTCTTTGAAATTTTGTCCAAGAACTTCAGTAAAGTTCTAGGTGGTCCTAGAAGGACGACCATAGAACAGTCAGGAATGTCTGTCGGAGCCATTTCCAGGTCATCAATTCACACAACTATATATAAAACCAAAGCCAAAACTGTCCTCCTCAGAGAGGAGAGAATCACCAGTGTCACTGTCTACAGTCAATCCTAATTACACTGACATGGACTGACAGGCCAAGAAAGAATCCCCTGCTCCAAAATCAACACCTTTAAGTAAAGATTGCAGCTCAACCGCATGGACAGAAAAGCCTTCTGGATGAAGTTTTATGGTCAGATAAGACAGAAGATTGAGATGTTTGTCCACAGTGGCCAGTGCCAAGAAAACTGTACCAACTGTTAAGCATGGTGGTGGGAGCCTCCTGCTATGAGGCTGTTATGCTGTTCTGTGGAACTGGTATATTGAACAAAGAGGACAATGATGTGGAATCAACACCAGGATAAGATTCAATTTCTACCGAACCTCAACCCCATCGGAAATGTGTGGACCATGCTTAAACCTTGAGTTAGTCATCCAGGAAACCTCTAACATTCTCTCAAAAAAGCTTGTTGATACAAAAAGAGTCTGCTTATTTTGCAACTCACTCATTTTTTTTTTGTTCTGCCTTTTTAAACTGGCAGTCAAAAATCAGCATATTACAAGATTATTAATATAACTGACAGTGACAGTCCCAGTATGAGTGTGTGATGAGTTCATGATGCCTCTGGTTCTCTGGTGTGCTCCCCCTTAAGAGCTCTAAAGGCCTCTGTGGCTGTGAAGCGTCCCTTATGATTTATCTCCCACCATTAAAATACATTTGATTTTTATCACACCACAATGCTCAATGCTGCACCATATCTCTATCTTCCCTCCCTCCTCTGTAGCACATACCCCCCCCCCCCCAATCTACCACCGTTCCTCTCTGTCCTTTCATCTCTCCCTCATTCTTTCTCCATCTCTCATTCTGCCATTCTCTCTTGCTCTTTGTCTTCTCATTACGTCCTGTTTTTCTCTTTGGCTCTCTCTCTCTCTCTCTCTCTCTCTCTCTCTCTCTCTCTCTCTCTCTCTCTCCCATCTCTTTCTACTATACTTTTCATTTCTTTCTATCTTGTTCGCTCTTTCTTTATCACGTCTATCCTCTCTCTTCCCTCCTTTACTGCTTCTTTCTCTTACTCTCAACTTGTTTTATTAACGCTCACGTCCTCCAGGTTTATCGCTCCTCCTGTCCGTTTTGTCTGTCTGTTTTGTCCGTTTCCCAGCTTCATCACCCTCCCTTCATCTCATGGCTCATCTTGTCCTCCAGCAAGAAGACAATGCCAATTTTTCAACTGAAAGCCTGCCTTATCATCCATCGACTGATGCACTCGCTAATGCCCCACTACAGAGGGGCATTGCATCCTCATCATATTTGGGGCAACAATGGATTTAATGAGGACTGTATGCAATGTTGCATTTAAGCATCTTTAATATTTTATATAATAAAAAAACAAACAAACTGTGCTACATTTAAAAGTCTTAACAACCTTCAACATAACCTCAGCCATCAAGTACATCAAGTGTGGACACAACTGATGGTGACAAAATATTGCTTACAAATATTTAATAGAAAATGATGTGTGCTGTATGTATACTTTCTAATGATGTGCAATTTAACATGAAACTTAAACACAGAGATGTCAGAAGATACGTTACTATGCAAATGTTTTAGGCACTGGTGCAAGCTTTCTTGCTCTCTACTCTTAGGCTAATTGAAGGAGTCAATGCTCTTTCTTTATTACACCCATGCTCATGCTCATGCTCATCAGAGGGGAAGTTAAAGAGCTGATAACTTAATTTAAAAAATGTCTTTCGTTTTAAGTTCATGTTTAGTTAATGGGCTCATCGTGCACCTTACAATTAAACTCTGCAAGTGTTACAGAAATGCTCAAAGCATATCTTTATGTATTAGAAAACAAATCAAACCAAACCAAAAAATGGTCCAATCAGATTTATTCACCATGGTATCTAGGGGGATACAACCAAGAAAGCCCTTCCCAATGGACAGGCCTTTGGAGTTGGAGTGAAGACTGAAGGCCTGAGCAACTCACTCTAGACCTTCAATGACTTGCTCTAGTCCTTCTGTGAGTCGCTCTGGGCCTTTAGTGAGTTGCTCTAGTCCTTCTGTGAGTCACTCTAGGCCTTTAGTGAGTTGCTCTAGTCCTTCTGTGAGTCACTCTAGGCCTTTAGTGAGTTGCTTTAGTCCTTCTGTGAGTCACTCTGGGCCTTTAGTGAGTTGCTCTAGTCCTTCTGTGAGTCACTCTAGGCCTTTAGTAGTTGCTTTAGTCCTTCTGTGAGTCACTCTAGGCCTTTAATGAATTGCTCTAGGGCCTCTATGAGTCACTCTAGGCCTTTAGTAGTTGCTTTAGTCCTTCTGTGAGTCACTCTAGGCCTTTAATGAGTTGCTTTAGTCCTTCTGTGAGTCACTCTAGGCCTTTAATGAGTTGCTCTAGTCCTTCTGTGAGTCACTCTAGGCCTTTAGTGAGTTCTCTAGTCCTTCTTTGAGTCACTCTAGGCCTTTAGTAGTTGCTTTAGTCCTTCTGTGAGTCACTCTAGGCCTTTAATGAGTTGCTCTAGTCCTTCTGTGAGTCACTCTAGGCCTTTAGTGAGTTGCTCTAGTCTATCTGTGAGTCACTCTAGGCCTTTGGTGAGTTGCTCTAGTCTATCTGTGAGTCACTCTAGGCCTTTAGTGAGTTGCTCTAGTCCTTCTGTGAGTCACACTAGGCCTTTAGTGAGTTGCTCTAGTCTATCTGTGAGTCACTCTAGGCCTTTAGTGAGTTGCTCTAGTCTATCTGTGAGTTGCTTTAGACCCTCTGTGAGTCACTCTAGGCCTTTAGTGAGTTGCTCTAGTCCTTCTGTGAGTCACTCTAGGCCTTCTGTGAGTCACTCTAGGCCTTTAGTGAGTTGCTCTAGGTCTATGCAAGCTATTTGAAAGCACCAAATAAACCACAGAATGCGTTCTAAGCACACCTGTTAATGGCTAGGTTTAGTAGGTCTATTAGAGCAGGTTAATCAACAAATAGTTCTGCATTGCAGCCCCTGTTGCCCACTCTGCTCTTGACCATGTTTACTACAGAAACCAAACCAACCAGCATTCTTGTGGAAACTTAAGGCTGGAGGCTTTTCAAACAGTCATAACGGGCTGCTCACTGATATCCAGTTTTCAATAATGATGACTTTAATTGTTAGGTTTAGTCCAGTTCTATTAATCTGATCAATGCCAGCAGTTTCACAAGGTCACTTGTGTTTGTTTACTGTCTTCAGTAAATCATCTCAACCAAACTTCCTCTTTTCTTCACATCAAAGAGCTTAGCAATCTCAAAAATAAGGCAGGAGACAAGACCCTCGCTTGTGATGGATAACGACAGAAAATGAGAATGAAAGCGAGTGAAACATTATTTATGTCGAGAAAAAAAAAAAAAAGAGGAATGTTAATATTGCCTTCCTGCTGAAGCTTCCTGGTGGACTTAGAGAGAGAGACACATTTCAGATGAGCCTCATATCCATGTGGAGCGATGTAGGATTTGCTGTCACTCACATTGTCACACACACAATATGTGTGTCTGTGTGTGTGTGTGTGCGTGTGTCTCTGTGATAATCCCTTTCTCTGAACAATGGATGAGCATGAGAGTAATTGAATTTCATTTGCGGTAGGAGGGTTTCCACATGAGGAGAGATGACTGGGGACGGACCGTGATTATGCGTGTGCATCTGTGTGAGAAAGAAAGTTAAAAAGAGGGAGGGAGGGAGAGTCTGTGTGTGTGTGTGTGTGTGTGTGTCTGTGAGAGACTGCATTTAACCCTTAGTAGTCGCCGATAACACTGGCATGAGCAAACCATGGCTGGTTTCAGGCGTCACAGCATAAAAAGACAAAAGTCAACATTGCTGTAAACTTGTGTTGAAAATCTTGGCTTTAAACACTATTCTAGTGTATGTTTGATGGCAACAGACCAAGTATAATGAGACACAGAGTCATATAAACAAGATCCAAAAATCTAAGTACCCAAAAGGAAATGGGGCTGTAATTCGCTGTCATTTCCTGTCTTAAAAACAAAACTCTGTTTGAATCGAATTTATGCATAAACACGAAACAAGAAGTCGCCCAAGACTTGTAAGGGTTAATAAACCATATACAGTTGTGTGCAAAATATGTGTTACTGTGAATATTTAAGTGAGAAGATGAATCGAACCTTTCAAACAAGATCAATCTATTTGAAGGTGATGGCAAGATGACGCAAATTTGAAAGCTTTATAAATATTCTGACTCCCCAAACGCTGTCACAGCAAACGGCAGCCATGGGCTCCTCTAAGCTGCTGCCTAGCACTCTGAATAATTAATTGAAGCCCACAAAGAAAGAGATATTATAAGAAGAAATGGCAGTTAACAAATCCAATAGATGTTAAGAACAGTATTATTATATTATATTATATTATATTATATTATATTATATTATATTATATTATATTATATTATATTAATATGTTAGATTAACTGATGTTTAGACAACATGACTGTTATCTTAAAACACTTCAGTACATGTCAGTGAGCTTTCTTTCTGACAGATATACGTTTGCAGGCTAAAGGTTGGATCCAATAAACAATTATGTAAATTCACACGGATTTCAGTGGAGTTTCTAATATACAGATTATATTAGGTTCTCACAGGAGGGATTTTTTTTTACATTTGGCAACATATAAAACAGGGAGTTACCCTTCACTACAGCAGTGCTTACAAATGACTGGGGCAGCTCTTGCAGATGACTGGGGCAGATATGTTAAAAAATACTTGGCATCCTATAACATTCCTACACTAAACGGCTATTAGAGCAACCCATTCTTTGGTTCAATCTCATTCATTAGTTATCTGTGGAGGCTGCATGGCTGTGCTCTTCATTGTATCAACTAGTAAATCAGGTAGTTTACATCCTCTACATCCCTACTTACATTTGACTAGGGCAGCTCTAGCATGACATTCCTAACCAAAGAGCTATTCAGGACAACCCATTCTTATACCACTGTCTGTTTGTCTATGGAGACTGCATGGTGGTACATTTGATTGTATTGTACAGGCAGAGATACAGGCAGAGATAAACTAATCTCCTAATTAGAAGGGCTGTGCACATACTTTGGGCTGTTAAGTATAACTGTGTGTGTGTGTGTGTGTGTGTGTGTGTGAGTGAATAGTGTAAAAAAAAGGGAGAAAGAAAGGTTGTGTGAAAGCATATACTTAATGAACAATAGATGGAGACGTGCATGTGTGTATGAGGGACAGGAAATGAAGGACAAAAAGGCCCCATGTGTGCAAGTGAGAGTGTGTGTCTGTCTGTGTGTGTGTGTGTGTGTGTGTGTGTGTGTGTGTGTGTGTGTGTGTGTGTGTGTGTGTGTGTGCGTGTGTGTGTGTGAAAGCATATATTTAACAGACAATAGATAATGTTGAATGCGCGTGTGCGCACATCTCATCATCCTTACCTTCATCCCCTGATCCCGATCCAGGCTCTGCAAGACAAAAACAATGACAAATGTCAATGACAGGACTGGAGGGTTACTTTAAAATTTGCATGGGTACAGATTTAAAGATTACTGATTACCTCTGACCATATTAACTTTTACAACCCTAGGTTAATTCTACTGCATATCTTTATTAGTCAAAATTTATATGCATAGCTTTATAAGCCATTTATATTAGACAATCACACATGCCATATAAATTTAAGAGATCCTAGGCTACTTAAATTTGTCTTAAATTAAGAATATATTTTCATAATATTAAATTGTGAACAGAATTTAAATGTTTGTTTGAATTTGGTTAAAAAATGTACAATAGTTTGTGTGGGGTTTTTTTTTCTTTTTTTGCTTAAAAGCATTTAAAATACTTTATACTTTATTCTGAAAAAAAAAAACCAGCCCCTCCCTTCTCATTTCATTTTACAACCCAATATCTGGGTCAGTGATGTTATTTGCTCCAAACAATCTCACTGATCAGCTTGGAATCTGTGTGCAGGTTGAACATGTACATGTGGACAAAGCAGTAAACAAGCACTGGAAGCTCCTTAGCCATTTAAATTGGGATTGAAGTCAGTTGGAAACACGTGATCAATACTGGCTGATCTGTTCCTATTACAATGACAGAAATGCTGTTTTTAATTTTTAAGTTAAAAAACATCCCAAATCTAGTTAGAATTCTTTAAAACACCTTTTTCATAGAAAACACAGTCATATAGCAACAACATATGCAACAAAGAACCTTTTCAATAGACCCTTGAGAGCATCACAGAGGCAGCAAACAGTGGGTAACAGGGGAGTAACGCAGAGGTGGGCATTACAGGTCCACCAAGTCAAAATCCTCCCCAGGAATTTTGTTCCGACTGCCTGGCCGGCTGAGTGGATTCTGATTTGCTGCACCTGAAATGCCCACTACTGGCGTAATGGTATGTGTATTTGTCCAGAACTGTCATAGTGCAGGAGTCACAGTTCAGTGCGTGCAGTCCTGCAGAGAATATGCTGTTGCTTATAGGCCTTAAATTGCGAGAGAGTGTTTCACATGATGCTCACCGCATCATTTAACAATGATATTTATTGTGAGCTGAGAGGGACTCCCAGTCCTGGAGCTGAACAACACAGATCAGAAGTAGTTCAAACAGAACACGTCTAAATGTTCCTGAACTTCATTAATATGTTCATTCTGAAGATTACAGAACAGATTTGTTATTTAAATGTGTTGTTCTATAAACAAATATTACCCAGATGATCTAAATAGATCATCAAATATAAATAAACCTTTTTTGTTTGTTACTTTTTCTGTACTAATCATACCAAACATCACGCACCCAACAGTGGTGTGTACTGAACACTGTCGTACACACCGATGAGCTAAACTAAACGTAAAGGGTTAATTTGTTATTAATTAGTTATGCCTTAAAAGCACCAACATTCATTATGTTATAAATCTCTTTTGGAAAATCGAAAAGCCTGAAAGCTAAAGCCCGAGTATCAGTGCGGTTGTTCCACATGACCAGCCGTTCACTTCGGCAGAATAATCTCCGAATAGCAGCTGCAGACATGAGAAGAATGAATGACAGGATATAGGGGAGTCGCAGTCTGAACGGCAAACACACTCGCAGAGGAATATCACAAACGCCCCATATTTACTGAGAACCTCAAGGTTTTGTTGTTTAATGGTGAGAGTGCATGATTACTGAGTTATGGGTCACAGAATTCATTTATATAGTTTTTCCATTTCCTTCTTGGAGGTGATAATAGAGCACAATTCTAGCACCATACAACTCACAGTGAACGCTGACCAGGCTTGAGGACAGCTTTCTTACGGTGGGTTAGTTGTAACAAAGTGAATTCAAAGAATTGAACTGTTTGAGAGTTCTTATCCATATACTCTGTAAAAAAAAATTATTGTATTAGTTTTACTTGAATGTATATATATATATATATATATACACACACACACACACACACACACACATATATATATATATATATATATACACACACACACATGTCCTTTGAATTCACTGTGTTACAACTAACCCCACCATGAGAAAGCTGTACTGGTCAGCTTTCACTGTAATGTACATATGCTATAATACAATTATTACAAGTGATTGTCAATGATTTTGGTCCAAACCTGACAGCTGTCAGCTTTTATGAAAATATCAATACACTCCAGTATTGCAATATCATATTTCATATTGATTCTTAAAAACTCAGTTCATCATTTACACCTAAAGATTGGTGGCAGACGGTGGTTCATTGAGTGTTGCATTATCTGGTTAGGGAGGTTGAACACTGGCCAGCGTTCTCATGAGAAAGCAAAGTGAATCGTCAGAGTTTAAGCGAGGCATGATAGTGAGTTTCATTTCCGAGGTTGTGCAGGCATTTTTTTTACGTGCCTTAATCCACAGGGTACCGGGAATACATCATAGAAGGCATTACCACCCACAGTGGACAATGCAGTGCGTGACCATGATCATGACCAGCAGAAATTTCTCTGCTAATGGAACTGTCTATGTACCAAGAACAGACAAGTGACTGGCAGAAGTCACATTTAATGCAGGTCACTGCAGCATTCCTTAGCTTCCATGGCGCGTAGTAAGTCATGGGACATTACTTTTGGGTTACAGTGTATTTGAATTGAACATTTTAAGCAACATCAGTCTATCTGAAGGTGATGTCAAGGAATTGTTGTATTAAAAAGATGTAGGACACCTGAAGAAGCAGGTTTACTTGTTCTGTGGCCCAAATAAAGGCAATATGTATTGTTCTGCCTTAGGTATACGACTGCAAACATTAAACTAAGCAAACAATAAAGCTACTCTGGGACATCTGTAGGCATAGTTTCATCCATTCCTGTACATGCTATCACAATGTCACACATGAGACACTGCAAACATCTGTTTAGACAAGCGAGCTCCATGTCATACATCTGAGAATGTGCCAAGAGAATCAATCAGCTTTTCGTCAGGTGTTACTGCTAAATGGATGCGCTCTGACCTGGTGTAAAGATAGCACATGGAGAGAGAAGGGTAGAGAGAAGAGGACAAAAAGAACGAGAGGCAGGAGAGAAAGTTATTAACCTCCCTCTGCAGCTACCACCTGAGGCTGGTTTCGTTTACTCGGCAGGAGAGCGAAATGTAAGGATTCCTGCAGTGGGAATTTTCCACGCTTTCTAATATTCACTTGCGTTACTCAGATATGTGTGAGGAGAGAATCACTAAAGATGTAAAATTCACCTGATATACACAAAATTCACTGTTTCTTCTGATATCAAGATATTAAAATCAGTTCATAGGACTTTTGTTAGAGTAACTGTCTCTACTGTCCAGGGACGGATTTCTGCAATGTTCCTTTTTGATGAAAAACCTCATGAAATGATTTTTCTGCCAATAACCCAAAGCAAGATGACACACAGCTTATTCAGAGAGTAAGGAAGAGTAACATCGAGAGCGTGTGGGCAGGAAAAATCCAACCACTGTAAGAGACAGTGGCGATTTTATTCAAATTTTAAAAGCCCATATTAATTCTAGGCTGTCATTCCAACCCTGCTAAAATTAGTGGGGCTACCTTACATAAAGCATTTCATCCAAAAAGCATTTTTATTAGGCTGCTCTTATGTTAATTGGAAAACTGAGCTCATTGAAGTTCTTTGGATACAACCCACTATAATGGCCAAACTCACCAGCACATTGTGTCGGTAGATTGTCAGTAATTAGCGTCTCTTTTAGTAAACCTGCCCCTTAGTTGTACCAGTTAATATACCAGCTTTGCACACTCTTGGCATTCTTTCAAGCAGCTTCTTGAGGAGCCACCTGGGATGCTTTTCCAAAAGGCTTCAAGAGACGCCACATATGCCCAATTCTTGGCAACGGAAAACTGTTTGTTGTGTTGCAGGAGCATTAAAAATACTAATTAATTTAAAATCAGGTAAATGTTAAGAATGTAACCATAAGCCTTACTTTCAGATTATCCTGCTAAAAATGCCACTTGGAGGCCTTGCTATGAGAAGCTACACATGGATTAAGGATGTCCTGCACATGACTGACTGCTGTATGCAGTGGCTCCCAAGATCATAATACCAGCATTTGAAACAGTGTGTTGCTCCACAGCGAAGGCAGGGTTGAAGCGCTCCACACTCAAACCTGATGGTCATCGGACCCCAAACAGAAACTGGATTCAACACTAAAGTTTATAGCAGTCCAGGTTTCCTGTTTACAATGCCAGTGCAAATAAAGGTGACTCTGGCTTGGTCAGAATGTTCTAGATGGTGGGCAATTCATCAAACAACCCCCCTGTTTCTCTCAGCCCAATGAATCACTCCCTCTTAAAGTCTGTCAACCCGGGCGAAATGTCGTTGAGTGCTTTGCAGAAGCATATCAGTCAATGCTTATGTTATTTTTTGTCAATGAATGTAAATGTTGGTTTAATGTGAGTATAAATATTGAGTATAAAAATGTTATTATAAATATTAAATTAATCGAAATGACTTAAATGTTGCACATTAAAACTGATGCATCTTTAACTGTGATACGTACAATTTAACCATTTCCGTTTCTTCTATAATCAACGATACTAATATGAAGATTGCTCTCCTCCTGCAGTAGGAACAGCTTCTACCCTGTTTGAACATTGCTGTGAGGATTTGTTTGCGTTGGTACATATATGCAAATGTATACCTTACAGTAGCCAAACTCACTAACTAAAAGAGCTGTCTAGATACTTTTGGACAAAGAAGTGTACTAGTATGTACTACAGTAATACACAAAGGACCACCACAGCACAGGAAAATACACCTAGCCTTAACCTAGTTATCCCTACAGTCATCCCAACAAAAACAACAAGTTGAGCTCAACAAAAAGAAACACGATGTCGGGGTAACAAAGTTTGAAGCCAAAGCGTGCCCAATCCCCTGCCACAGGAAAGTGAGGCACTTTTTAAAATGAACATGAAGTTGGAGGTACAAAGAGCATTCCTCGGCGGGACACTGCCTGTGAGAGACAGCTCTGCACTTTTTTGCTTGGTCGGAACAGGACAATGACAAGAGGCTGATTAAGTCGGAGAGTCTTCCGAGACCTCCGGCAGCTCCCGTATCTCTGCTGCTTGCTCAGAGAACAAAAAAAGAGGAGTGATGAGGTGACTCTGCACTTTTCCCCCTTCCCCTGACATCAAGGCTTGAGCGTTCAAGGCACGGAGGCAGCTGGCCACTGTCACCGTGCAGCACAAGGCCTGGCCAGTTGTAATTAAACATCGGGTGCCGACGCTGTCGAGACATATCTCGCATTCGAAGGTCTCGTGCAGAGTTTTTCACCCGTTGTATTGGTTTTTCTGAAAATATAAGGATGTACGGTTGTAGTACGCTGAGGGAGTACTACGTATAATAAGAACTGAAAGAACAAATGAAAAAAATTACATGCAAGGAAGAAAAGAATATTCTAAAAGATGGGACATTTGGTAAAAAAGCAGTTTTACAGTCTTACTACAGGTTCTCAGATGAATGTTGGCCATTCTTAAATATTTAGGTTCTTGATTTGAACCACTCTAGTGCAAGTCGGGCAGGACGACAGCAATATTCCATCTTTATGGAGTGCCCTAGTTATGACTGTTCAGTAAAGAGTTTTGGAGAATTTTCAAGCTCCTTCAGAATTACCTTTGGCCTCCTGGTGCCTTCCATTTCCTATTCCAATTCCTGTTCCAAAATTAGCTAGACCACTGGATCACAACAGCTCCGAAACATCAGTCCTGTTCCTGGTATTAGGGGGGTTAGAATCTACCAACAATGCTCCAAGAAAGGACTACCAATGAACCAGCAACATGGTTATGGACACCCTAATTGATTGTGTTCAGCAACATGAGCATTAATAAAGTCTCACCTCATCCTCAACTCATACCAAAAGTATTGGATTGAGCCCCATCTTCCCAGAACACAGTCCCACTACTCCACAGCTCAGTGCTGGGGGGCTTTATACCCCTCTAGCCCATGCCTGGCATCAGGCATGGTGTTCACGTGTAACTGCTCCACAGATCTATTGGCCGTACTTCTCTACAGGGACTAGACATGCTGTGTGTGCATTTGCACATCCGTTTCAGCAATGGGTGCAACTTCATGTAGCTGAATGTATGCATTACAACAGGTGCCCACAAACCTTCCGATATAGTGTGTATTTACTTGGACACGTCCTATCTGAGTGCAGCCACAAAATGCAAAAGCGACTTTCAAAGCAGCTGAAAGTCATTCCTGCACACTGGACCAAAGCCTCCGTATTGAGAACAGTGCTTCAGCGAGGGATGGAGTGTGTGCCACGGATCTTAACCTCGATTTCCAATGGCAAAAATGAACTGCCTTTCCTCCCCTCCCTTCTCTGCGGTTACGCACCACTGAACTAATGGCTAACTGGCCCGCGCCATACAGCAGACGAAAAAAAAAAAAAAAAACCTCAATATGAGCGGCCCGTTCCTTTAATCAGCACATTATTCACCCTGATCGCAGAGCGGTGCGGCAGCATGCTCACTAACGCTAGCGGGGTAAATAGCTTACTTATCAACGCCAGATGGGAAAAAAAGAGAGAGGGATTTGAGCTACTCAAGTCGGAAGAGCTTCTCGACTCTGCTTTCGAGGGCTGGTTCTGAGATGGCATTGGACTAAAGTAGCTCCTTTACCACTTACGCACAAACGTCATTGGACGACTTATGGGAACTGATTGGACAATATTAGAATAAAATCAGTACATTCATTACAATACCCAACCCAAAACCAGCCTTGTCTGAAACAGCACTCGACACTCTGATTGTCTTAGCTGTGTGTTTCGTCTGTAGTCTAGTGTTCAAGTAGTTTCAACCTACTTTTAAAAAACGTAATAACCTAAAGGTGCACAAAGCTACATAGCATACAATATTGCAAATTAACCCAGCCAACCTCAAAAGTCTGACAAACAAAACAAATCGTCATCATCACCCCTGCTGGTACATCCAAGTATTGCAGTGTCATGAGAAAACATCTGCAGATGGCAAGCCTGTGTGCAGTAGAGGAAGTCCATGCTGTAGAGGGTGAAGAGGCAGGGAGAGAGAACAGTTGCCTGTGGGTCTCCAATGTTGGTCTCCAATGTTGGTAACCACTCTGTCTGAGACACAGTGTTGCAGGGAAACATACTGTGGTCTGCCAGTGAGGTATGGCAATGAAGGCACTCGCACTTGCTTTTCCCGTGCACTGTCCCATTCCTCCTCTGCATCCCCTGTGCATCCCTCTCCAAATCTCAGGAACGCTAATGATCTCGGTCACCGTGCCGGCCGGCTTCAACACAATCAGCTGATCCCGGGTGTAAAAAATCGGCCATGGTGCTGCACAGCGGTGGACCACAACTCTCTCTAATATCATGCTTTGAGAGGGCACAGCTTCAATAAGTTGCCATGTCAAGCTAAATTAATTATTTGCAAGATAAATAAAAGTTAAAAGGAAAAAATGGCAGCACAAAGGGTGCCAATGAAATTACCTGAATGCACTTAATGTCCACAATCATCTGAACACATGGTCTAATAATAACTGTGATTCTATCTATGACACGATGCAGCAGTTATTAAAAAAGTCTGCAGATTGTTCTAGTGTTGGCGTAACGTTCAAATTAGTGCGCGCTTCTGTTAATACTAATATTCTCTATAGACTATGTGGCAACCTCGCGGGGAAAGTTAAAGGTCACACAGCGCTACATGGCATTTTCCTTTGACTCGGATGAGACAACAAAACTTCAAATATTAATCTTGGTGTGAAATGAATGGTGACACTTGAGGACTGGGCTTAAACAGACGACGCGTATGAGCTGCTGTATAACTGTGGGTTTGTATTCACTGCAGTATCTTGAATTTCGTCTGTATAAGGGAACAGGCAGCAGGGTCCCTTGTGTCCTCTGGGCCTACCGCTGTGCACAGACAATCAAAGACACCCTTCAACCCCCCTACGATTCTAAAATCTTTATAGATGTCAATGCAGGTAAAGCAAACACACACACATGCCAACCTATACTATTAAACAAGCATCAATGCACCGATTTGCAGTTAAGCAAAGGAAAAGTCCCAAGGTCATTCGGCAACACACACTTTCTCTGCCATTAGCTGGACAAGTGTACTGTGGCAGAAAGATGTGTAAAATGGTCCAACGATGACAATACACGCAAGGACATTGTCAAAGTAGTGTCAGGTCGGTGAGTAATAATAAACTGATAACACACTGCTCTTACAGGAATGCCCGTTGGCTTGATAACGGAAGGCTTCTAGCAGTCACAATAATTTGTGGGAGGAAAAGAGTTTCATGAATTCCCTCAATAAAGCTCATTTGCGTCATCTTTTCTCAGCAGCTTCAATCCTCTCAGACAAAGGATACAGCAGTCAGGTATGGGTTACATCACTCCGAGCAAAACACAGCATTGAACACTCTTAGGATCCAGGATCATGACTATACATCCTTTAAAAACGGGCTTCGTCAAGGGTTCAGGACACATTATTAAAGATTTCTGTTGGGTCAGACTGGAGTCTTCATTACTGGTTTATAGTTTATCCTGCCAAAGACCAATGGCCTCTTCTTCAACCAACCAATTGTTTAAAAACTCACTTATTATGAACAATTCTGTGGTTTAAAGACATCATGAACCATGAATGCAATACTTTTTATTCAGGAGCACTGTAGGTAGATACTCATGAATGCTCTCACCTAGTTGACTGACCATACCGATTTGGACCTGGACAGAGTCTCTCAGGTCTTGGCACTTAGTGCTGGGTGATATGACTTAATATTTTGATTTCTTCTTCTTCTTCTTCTTCTTCTTCTTCTTCTTCTTCTTCTTCTCCTTCTCCTTCTTCTTCTTCTTCTTCTTCTTCCGGCTGCTCCCTTTAGGGATGGCCACAGCGGATCATCTGACCCCATCTTGCCCTGTCCCCTGCCTCCTCTACTGTTACACCAACCATCTCCACGTCCAGCTTCACTACACCCATAAACCTTCTCTGAGGTACTAAAAATATAGATTCCAATATACGTAAAATTTTGTTTGAAAATAAATATGCTACACTCAATTCCGACTGCATGAACAAGCCTCTATTCCCCCTCACACTCTGCTCTACTCTTTGACTCTGAAGCCTTGCTGTGAGGTTTTGATTGTATTCAGCAGCAAGAGGGTTAGTGAGGTCAGAACGATGGATGAACACCTCCCCACCATCCCCAACTCCCCAAGCCATCGCACAAGTGCTGGATTAAACACCAGTGTCTTTCATTTCAGGAGTCATTGTGGACTAATTCAAGTGAAGTCCATTTGCATGTGCCCTGTGTGACCTGAAATCTAGTCATGAGCACAACATTTTTTAATAATAAACATGAAACAATTGTGTGGCATTTCGCTGACTCAGCAGACGGCAATGGATTACGTAGTTTGAGATGATGAAATAAAATCATCATGCTGCTCCTTAAATTGCAATGTTTCTTTGGCATAATTTGCACAGAAATGTCCTCTATTTGGTGTCATCTCTCTAGAAGCCAAACCATTTCCACACAAACGACTCACACATTCTTTTTTTCGAATGAAATTGCATACAGATGATAACCTGCTTATATTAAACAGCACATTTCTCCCACATCCAACACGTCGACGAATAGGACTGACTGTTCACTTACATCTAATATAAGCTTATATCCAAGACCACGATATGTACTGCTGTTACAAGACAACGCATAATCTGCATTATTACCTGAATCTATTTCAGAGCCCTTTGAGGGCTGAAATGGTCCTATTCCTAGTAAATTGGTCCTGCTTTTCAACAGAATTCTGCTTGTATTGTTCATTATAGAACCCTTTAAAAGTGGCTGTATAAAGCAGTGCTTCTCGGCCCTGATCCTGTAGGCACCCCTGCCCTGCACATTTAGCTTTAACACATGTTAATAAGCTGATTAGTTGAATCGACTGTGATTAGTTGAATATGCAGGGTAGGGGTGCCTCCAGGACCAAGGTTGGGAACCACCCTCTGGTATAAAGCCCCAGAATGCATTCCCCTTTTTAATACCATATAGAAATCTATTTGCCAAGAATGTCGGATGCATACGTGTGAGATGGTTGAACACCACATCTCGCTTCCCATTCTGGAACAGCAGGTAAAATGCTGAAATATGTATATTTGAATATGCCCTCCAGATGAAATATACACCTAATAGTAGAAAAGCAGATTGAAAAAGACACGGAGAGTCTAGAAGAGGAACAGGAACTAGACCAGAACACTGGTCTAGATTTTACCAGACAGGATGGATGTTGTTATTAAGGCAAGGCGATGTGTATCCAAGTATAAGAAAAGAAACGATGCATGCAATTAAATTTTGGTCCAGTGATCTTCGCAGTATCACTGTATACATAATAGATTTTGCTGACGTGTGTAATGAAGTCAGTGCCTCTCATGCTCTGCACATTTCGGTGCGTCCACTGCACCGACACGTTTTAGACTAATCAGTCAAATACATTTCTTTAAAACAGGTTTCATAATGGATCAGTCATTTATTGCATATTTTATTGACGATCAGCAGTGGATTGTGATTTTTTTCAGACATATACAAGTATATACACACATGAGTCAAATTATTACATTATGACCACCAGGCTAACCTGCTGTTGTTCTTCAACATGACACCAAAACTACCAGAGCTCTGAAGATGCCCTGTGGTATTTGGTCTATGATTTGTCTCTTTCACAGGTCATGTGGTCATATTTAAATGAACACAATCTTTCCTTCTTCATTCATTATCAGTAAAATGTTCCCTGTGCCACTGGCTGCAACACAAGCCTAAAGGGTAATCACTCCAACCCCGTGCTTAACATTTGGAAAGTTCATCACCTTTTGTCTACAAACATGCAGCAAAGTTCTATTGTAACCTCAACAGTCAACGGGACTTGTTTCCAAAATGCAACGGGGTGGATTAGATGATCTTTTGAAAGGCTAAGATGCTCTTTTCTAAAGCTTCTGATGCTGGTTTCATGTTGGTCACATTTATGCAGGTGTTGCTGCACAGTAGAACAGTGCACCACCACTTCAGAGTCTGCTACACCTTTCAAAAGATCTTTCACGCTTCGTCTGCCTTTATTCTGAGCAGTTCTCCATGAAAGTTTTCTTTGTCTTCTAGACCTCAGCTTGACCTCCTCTGTTCCTGTTAACTGTCATTTCTTACATAATTGCAAACTGAGAAAGCTGTTTGAAAATGCTTTTTTTTATCTTCTTGTAGCCTTCTCTTGCTTTGTGAACATCAATTATTTTCATTTTCAGAGTGAAAAATAATAGCACAATGAATTTCCAATCAGCTCTATCACATTTTAATCGCCGAGTGTAAACACAAAGGCTGTCTCCAACTGCTGGAAAACTCTCTTTTATAAAATATGCATTTAATGCAATTCGTTGTGATAACAACAACATATCCTTAGTGACAGCCATGGGAACACTGAACTACTGGACACCAGAATGGCCCAAACAGCAAGACTCTTTTGTTCCGAGATCCTTTTCCACTCTCTCTAAAGAAAGGAATTGATGGCAGGGAGGTAGATGGGAGCAATAAAAGGGCAAAGATGTGCTGACCCCATCTCATTTTACTCTCTACTCTCTCTCTCTCTCTCTCTCTCTCGCTCTCTCTCTCTGTCTCTCTCTCTCCATCCATCTTAGACTCACTCTGCATTAGTTTCACTCTGTAATAAGAGTAAAGGTTTAAAATGCTCCTGTGCTATTATTAGAAGCTTCTTTTTGAGCATAAAATAGGATACACCTCTAATTATCTTTTAAACATAATGACGTATTTAACGTGTCAGAACGTTTCATCGAAATATCAACCAAAAGTGTAATTTATAGTATTATCCATTTTTCCTAAAATACACTCTGTCAGTCAATATTCTGTAAATTTGACGTCTTTTTTAGGTTTTAACCACAGGATGTAGAGCTAATGTAGATCAAAAGGAATGAAAACCTAGTCATCCATTTTTGTAAACGACTACATTTGATGTGAGTGGAAAACACTGTGAGTTCAATAACATTTTGGCAGAAGAAGGACAGTTCCTGCCAAGCCATCAACTTGAGGACCAATATATACATATATATATACATATATATGCTCTCAGTGCTAATGGTACTGAGACAATGACAGAGGACAGACATTCTGCTACATTACAGAGGTAAAAACAAAGGATCGAAAGTAGATAGAAAAACTGCTGGATCAGATGGGGACATTCCTCTTAATAAATATCTCGGAAAATGTTTTAAGACATGGAAAATAAATTATCCTGTCTACACTTTGGATGTTTTCACTTGCTTAGATGTCATTTTTTGCAGTGCAGCAAAATCAAACATGTTTGTGGCAGGTATCACAGTGTTCTGCTGAGTAACACACAACAGCGAAAACCACATATCAGAAACATGCTGATGTCTGTCACAACAAATGATGGGACAAATAAATACATTCGAAATCTGATAGGAAATCAGGAAATCAATCCATGCAGTTTTCCCCTTTAACAATGGAGCTCATGTTTAAAACCGAGCACTAAACAAAAAAAATGTAAGGAAATAATGACTTAAGTGATGCCAACACACACAAGGACATCTGCTCGGTGAGTGATGATAAACTGACACACACTGGGCTGAAAACGGGAAATTGAGAGTCACATTCATTTTGACTGGAATATAACGGTATGAACTGCTATAAACTCATAAACTTCATAAAATGAAAAGTACCACATGCATCATAATACGTGTTTACTCATCGAGTGGCCTCAGTGACAGCTCCAACCCTGTCGGGCAATAGAAACAGAAGTCAGCTGAGGGTTGCACCACATAAGGGTCACTTCAGATCCCATTGTAACCCACTCTACCAACAGAGTCTACCTTTCATGTCCACGTAGAACACACCATTGCAAACTCTCAGACTGCACTCCCAGATGATGACCGTACGCTCTTAAACGTGTGCCAGAGTAACCTTCTGTTGGTTCAGATAAGACCACTGTTGGTGGTTACTTCTGACCCAGTCACCTGACCATAAAGATTTGGACCTTATCAAAGACTCTCAAGTCTTCACATCTGTCCATTTCTCCCAAAATACTGACTATGAGAACTCGCTTCTTACAAATACATCTAATTCCCTCTATTGACAAACGTATTCAGACACCTGCATATTCTGTGTTTTGGCAGAAATCAAAACATTATCAAAAATAACGTATCCTGCATTGCTGTAAGGATTTGATTGCATTCACCAATACAACAGCAACAAGTGTGGTCAGGATGTGGGATAATCACCCTTCCACCTCACCCCTAACTCCCCCAACTCATCCCAAAAGTACTGGATGAAGCACAATCGTCCACTTCTATTGATTGTACTTCTCTACAGGTACTAGATCAGCTGTGTGTGCATTTGCACATCTGTACCATCAATGGGTGCGACTTAAATAGCTGAGTGCATTGATTAGAAGGGGTTGTGGACATATAGTATAGCTCCAAATATATCTACTGCTCTACTGAAAGCACATTATTGTAACTGGTAAGCTATTGTTTACCTGTTTTATTTATTTTATAATGTGAGTAATGTGCAAATGTGAGAACAGTCTGATCTTACCCAGATTTTAAACAAATGCAGTGTGGTCCTCCGTATGAAAAGGAGGCATTGCCTAAATAACAGTCTGAATATTTTCTTTTTCAAACTAATGTTAAAAGCACTTATTGAGACTCTAAATGTTTCACTGATACCATATGAGCAAAAGTCAGCAAGTAAACAAATGCACAGAAATGAAGACAGCGTGAGAAAGAGAGATATGAGGGTAAGAACAGAGCTGTCTCCAGTGCTGACGTTCCTGTTTTCGTCCCTTTCTTTAGCTGAATTGGGTTCTGAACACAGGGAACACTTGCTCACGCACATGCAGCCTGCTGTTACTGAATCACTACCGCATACCGGCTCATACTGACAATATAGCACAAAAACACCCCCTCGAATGATACCCTAACAAGAGTAAATGTCTTTAATCTGGAGTATAAATCTAATATTTCGCTCAGCGAGATTAATTATCTTACCTCTCACCTTCCACGCATAATTATTCGTGTGTTTTGCAGTTATTATCTTTAAGCACAGCTATCTCAACACTGGCGTTCTGCTGCTTTCAATCCTAAACTCCTTCAATATCATTAGGCACATTTACACTCACGCTGACACACACAGCAAGATTGCCTGCATTTATTTTGTTTCAAAGAAACAGCAGCGGGATCATTGACCAACTGTATAGATATGATACAGCAGCGATTTATTCATACAACATTAAAGGAGGCTTAGAATGTCAAACTATTCTCCTCTTGTAACTGAAAAATGACAGTTTAATACATGAAACTGAAATACGATGAGCCTCAATAATGGTTCCTCAATCCAAGCAAAATCCAGCACAACCAGAACAGAGCTGTAAAACAGGCGAATGCATACATAACACTCTTGATGAGTTATTTTTATAACCCCCACAGTTACAGTACGTCAAACCTAGTAAAATTAGTAAATTGAAGCAATGACTTTGGGAAAATATGATGTTGTTGACACTGGAGAGCAGAACATCACCTCCACACACTGGTAGTAATGGTAATCTGCTTCCAGAACCCGGTTGGCTGACTGTGCCTTTTCCTGTAACACTGTGCGAGAAAGATCTCAAACTTCGCATGCAACAAAGCAAGAGCTGTCAAGGCAAATATGGAGCCACAGTAGACTCAATTCTACTTAATTCTAGACTTTTAATCTCTTCTCTCAATCAACCACTGCCTCGAGAACAACCTGGGCTCAGCGGAACCAAACTGGAGCTATCAGAAAGGAAAGCACCAGCTTTATTAATTCAAAAAAATACATCTACCCCACAGTATCAGCACACCTCCCATCCACTCAGCACATTTGAAAAATGCAGGTTAGGGGGTCCAGAATGAACGTGTGGAGATTTCAGGAGTGAACTTGATGAAAAGCAGCCAGTAAGAGGTTTGTCCGTTTCCTATAAAGCAATGCAATGTAGTGCATTATAGAAAATACAATGACCAATGAGACCATTAAGATTTGAAAGGATGCCATACATCCCTACATGTAGAGGGAAACATCCTCTCTATTTGATCATCAAATGAACTACGGACACAGCTGAACTCAAATTTTAAGCACTTTAAACTAGGTTTTAAAGAGCAAAATTGGAATTTATGTTGGACAAAACACTTGTTGCAGATTAAAAAATACATATGCAATCTTTAAATCACCTAATAAAACCAGAGATCGTTCATTACTGTTGATGTCAGAAGCCAAATAAAAGATAAAACGATTTTACCAAATTTTTAACAAATACTGGTTTAGAAAACCCAGAATTAGCCTTTTTTGGCAACAAACATTGGAATAATAAAAACTTTAGTAATGTTATGACATACATACAGTTTGGTTAAGCAAAAATATCCCTGTTTAGAAAATTATATATATTTTTTTCACAGGCTGAAAAGTGGCTGGAAATTTGTCTGAAGAGCAGATTCAGGGACATTTTTCAAAAGAAGGCATGCACCGATGAGCTCAGCCACAAACACCTGGAAGATCACAGACGAGAAATGAAGAAGTTGATGGTAAATAATTTCTTGGTGAAGAAAAAACAAGTCAAAGTAGTGGTTTAAAAGTACTTATGGCAGATGGTGATAACACTGATAACTCGACAGAAAGACCAGAACAGACAATAAAAGACCTGCCCAGATCCAGTACAAGGTTCTTTGCAATAATGAAACCAAGATAAACTGCAGTATTGAAAGCGAAAGGAAAGCATATCACACCAGTCAAACATGATAGAGGCACTGCTATGGCATGGGCATGTATGGTTGTGATGGAACTGGGTCACTGATGTTTATTGATGATGTGACTTCTCATAGAAGTAGCTGGAGGTTCTTACATGGCAGCCAGTCACCTACCATCAAGAGACTCACCCTAGACAAAACTGAAGACAGAAAGGCCCACAAACAAGCAGCACCTGAAGGCAGCTACATTAAAGGCCTGACAAAGAGTCTCATATACAGTTTAATTGCGCTTTTCCTCCTTCGTTCCCAAACCTTTAGTATCCAAAGTTCACTGTTTGACTTTTTGCACTAAAGGCTTCTCAGTACCTCCCTCCTCCCAACTCAAGAGCCTCACAGCCATCCTGGATAATATGCTTACTTTTGAGCATCACATCATTAATCTGTCCCAGACTGCTTACTTTTATTTCCATAACACTGCAAGCCCAAGCTCTGCCCTCTCCCGGCATAGCACAGACATCCTCACTCAAGCCTCGGTAACCTCTCGGATTGATTACTGTAATACTTTTCCAATCAAATAGCTTCCCAAGCTCCAATTTATCCAAAACGGAGCTGCCCGTAATATTGAGGAAGCAAAGCAACCCTCTACTTAGTCTCCTTGGCTGCTTCTGGTAAAATAGCAGACTGATTACAAACTCTTTCTGCTCTTCACAACCTCGTCCCTTCTTACCTCTCCAATCTCCCGCACTTCTATAGTGCTCCCTCCGATCTTCCCAAACTGTTCAGCCATCTCAGTCTTACTGGCACTATCAGTTATAATGCACCCAGATTCTATAACTGTCTCTTTATCTATTCATCAGTTGGACTCTATTATTATTCTATTTCTATAACTCCATCTTAAGGCACATTTGTTTAGGATTGCCTACCCTGTTTAGTGCCTTTATATTCTAAACCTTTGGTTTAATGTTATCATTTTTAAAAAATGTGGTTTTAGTATTTCGCACGGTGACCTTGGGTTTCTGGAAAAGTGACCATAAATGTAACGTATTGTGTAATTTCTAACTTATATTCTACCCTGAATCTTGTATTATTAAATAAATCTCGGCGGAACACCAGATGTGTTCATGTTGTAATGTTTCCATTTTGACTTTAGTGGAGTATATTATATTACAAAAGTACAATATTAAAAGCCTTAGAAGGGCACAGCAAAGGTTCTGCCCAATCCATTCAGACTGGATTTTTATCAGCACAGAATTCCTGCAGAATTCCACAAGCGTTCATGTGCTAATGTTTCCATTTCCGGTTTATTACAGTGAGCAACATTATCAAAGCAGAATAATGCAGACTATAGAATGGCACAGTGGGGGTTTTGCCTGATCCATTCAGACTGGTTTCTTATCAGCCCAGACACAATAAACAGGCCCAGTACTCCAATCTGGTCCTGGAGTGCTCCCTGCCCTGCTAATTTGCAAGCCCCTAATATGGTGAACTGGGGATGTTAATGCAGGGAAAACGCTGAAATATACAGGGCAGGGGTACAGTATGAATTCTGAACCATGATGGGACAATATCTCAGTTTAGCACAAACACACAAACCACAGTCTAACACACAAACCACAGGGAGCAGCTGTGGCCTGGTGGTTAGGGAACTGGAAGGTCGATGGTTTGAATCCCTGAACTGGCAGGACATGACATGTTGAGCAAGGCACTGTACTTCCTAGTTGGTGCTGAGGGCTGTCCACTGCTCTGGGCATGTGTGCTCATGTGTGTATTACTGTGTGTGGACATGTGGGCAAAACACAGTGGGTCAAATGAGTATGAGTGTGCTCCAGGGAGCTGGGGTTGTGGGTTCAGTCCCCGTTTGTGTCACTGTCCTGTTCCCTCCCACCTCCCAAAAATGCAGATGTAGGGGAACTGACCCCTGTGACTGTGTGTGTATCTGTCCTACCCTGCCATAGACTGGTGCCCTGTCCAGGGGGTATTACTGCCTTATGCTTGATGACTCCAGGTGGGCTCTGGATTAACCATGACCCTATTCAGGAAGAAGCTAAAACGGCTAAAATACTGACTGATTTCATCAAATATAAATATGATTTTGTTACACGACCACTTAAATATGACAAAATCTGCCTTTTCAAACTTTGTAACCCAGGATTAATATATCCATCATTATTTGCAATGCCAGCAAAGCAGCTTGAGTTGAACTCTCATTCTCTCTTGCAGCATCCCTCGAGTGTCTCTGAAGAAGTTTAGAGCATTTAGGTGCTCTTTAATGAAGACTGACTCAGCAGCAGCCTAGGCACCAAACATCTGTCTCCCAGAAGCAATAACGGAACGTCACCGACACAAAAGGCCATTTTGGCACTAATCTTTAGGGCCAAGACCGAACGAAGGTTTAAGAATAAACATTTCCCTCTCCAGCAAGAGAGACTACCGGTCAACCTCACTTATAAAGCCAAGCTTCAAAACCTCATGAGTCTACAGTTATTTACAGCACAGCAGAAAGGAAGCAAGGAATCTTCAAACTCAAAGCCAGCTCGAATAGCCCCAGGGCCGGCGTCTGTGAAGTGCTTCGGAGTGCGAAGGCCAATCTCGGCTGTGTTTTTTTTCTTCTTTTTCAAGCATGATTGCTATAAATAGTGGAATTTGATGCGAGATCAAGCATCTTGGAATATTCTTTCAGAACACAACACCCACTTGCAGTTGCTGCAGCTGGTCAAGTATTTTGACTTTGATTGGGAAATGAACACAAGCGTTTGTGTGAAGTATTTAACCCAAACGTCAAGAACCGGGGAAAAACAGCAGTTCCAAAAGAGACAACTCAAAACAGAAGTTTACTTATTGTGTTTCATGTTTGCCTACTGGAGCATCTGCAAACAGAGGAACTGATTGGATGCTAGGTGTGATTATGGATCTGCTATATTGATTCCTTTTTTTAACAGGCATAACTAATCTACCCTTTAAAGTACAAAAAACTCACAGACCAATTCAATGGATTCTATGTATGTGATGCTACTCAGCCAATCAGGTACGTGCGTGAACACATACAGGGCAGGGCTGCAGAAAATGCTATCTTGTTGCCCCAGGCCAAAAAAAAAAAAGGCCAATGGAATCTCTTTTAAGATGTTCTCAGGTGGACAGGGGTGTCTCCGGTCAAGCCAAAGATGTTCTAAATACAATCACTGGTTGAAATATGGAAGTTCTCAGAACACTCTACATGGTGTCTGTTTACAGAATAACTCCCACCCTTCAACAAACTCTGGCATTAGTGGTGAAAATTATTACAATTATTTATTAGATTTATGAAGCACTTCATTATTCATTTAGTTTGGTGTGAAATCTGACAATAAATATTGTTCAAATAAATTCGATTGTAATTTGATTTGACATTTCATTGCTGACTACATTACATTTTCAAACTTCAAACTACTGGGCTCCATCAATATATAAGACATAGTGCTGCATGATAATGCAAGTTTGATATTAAGGTGTACCAGAGCTTTTACCAGAACATTTTCTCTAATTAAAATTACATTTTAAATAAATACCCCTGCTCTAGCCTTTATTCAGATGCTCCAAACTGAGTAATATTGCTTGGTGAGCCCACTCTCAACCACCCCACTCATTCCACCCCACGTACACGACTGTATCACTGGCTTGTCAGTGTTATTGATGTGCTCGCAATGATCCATCCAATAATATCTGGTTAACGGCAGTCCTGTAGTCAGACACAGACCAATGATCAATGATGTTGGCAGTGTCTGGACTATATAAAGAGCCCCAAGAAATGAAGTATGAGATGGGTGTTTGCAATAAAGTAGACGCCTATGTATTGTGATTTCATTCTTCAAAGCCATAGAGTCAAAATATTCAAATCAAACAGGTCCTTTGCCTTTTCACGCAAAGACAATTAATCAAGGTTTTAATGAATCATGTGAAGTCCTTGCTTTTTCACTTGGTAAGATTCACCTTCCAGCAAAAATGAACGCTGGTCTCAAAATGTTATACACTTTTGCACTCCCTCGCCTTATTCATTACGTTTGCAAGACATAAACAAACTATAGTGCCGTAGTGTAGCCCGGACCTGAATAATTAAATACTTTATTAGAATGTGTTTGTTACATCGGCTTTTTTTTCTCTAATGGATATTCAGTACCTTTTTAAAGCTAAACCCTGTAGACTACACCACAAACGGTTTTCATAACAAAAGCCATTAGTTGCCTATTATTAATGTATGTATTATGGCTGATTGTTTCTTTGATAACAGGCTGTTATACCATAAAGGTGAGAGAGGGTAAATAAAGCTTTTAAATATGTAAGCATTTCATATGATTTATAGACAAACCCTTGTCCAAGCAAGGCCTTGTAGGTTACTTGCTTACCCCATGGCTGATTTCAGTTCATTTGTACTATCACAATTAAACACTGTCAACACTGTAAGCGTTGCTATTATAGTATAATTGTAACCACATTACAATTATAGCTGCTATATACCTTGTAATATATCAAAACTAAAAAAAAAACAACAACAAACAAACAAAAAAACACTACTGCAACCCAGCTTTATTATTTTGCCTGCTGGCTACTGTGAATACCCTGGTTTATCCAAACACCTTCAGAAACACATCAGACACAAGAATGACACTGTACTCAGCGCACAAATATTTACAAAAGTCAATATTTCATTAATTCTCATTAATTGCAATAACACAGGCTAAATGATACTGATCCACATTGCCCTCGCATTTCCCTCAAAAATATAATCCTATTTTCAAACAACTTAGTTTCAGACTGAGCCTAATTATAAGATTAGCCTAACAGTGATCACACTCTACAGAGCATTGAAATCACTTCAGTGCTTTAATTGTAGGGTGTTTATGCCCATTCACACATATAGGTTATAATAATGATACGTATTAGTAATTAATTATGTACTTACATACATATTATGTTTAGATCCGTTATAAATGATAAGCATTGCGCCAACTAATATTATTCTGATAGATATTACTAAAGCTGCTACACAGTGTTCCAAGACAAGCAGACACTGTCCAAGCCAATGATCTCAGCTGAACCCCACTGAAGACCATGTCCCTTACAGAAGCCAAGACTGAAGGCAAAAATCCCCCTGAATGTAACCTTACATTCATGATTCTTTTCCAAATCCAATATAATAGAATAGACAATAGAATATTGTGTTCGCTGTGTATTGTATACTCTACGACCATTTTCATTACAAGAGGAAGGAGAACTCTTATCCTTCTAATTTTTCAACGCAGAGAAAAATATCTCATATATCCATTAGGCTTTTCCAGGAGTTTGTAAATGCTATGAAGCACATACAGCAGTGCATATTTTATTCCCAAATTAGGTTGGTAAACAACTTGCAGAGAACCTACAGTACATTATTAGCAGCCAAATATCTCAGGTAATGTGGTACCATATGCTCAAAGCACTTCCTAATCAAGGAACTTAGAGCAAACGACTTGGATCCTTAGCCCATTAAGCTGCTGGAATTTTGGCACAGATGTATTGCAGCAGGTTTTCTATTAAAAATAGAAAGATGAAGGAGTTTAGTAACTTTGAAAACACACACACACACACACACACACACACACACACACACACACACACACACACACACACACACACTTATACTGACCTTACATTAGTAGTTATTTAGAGAAACTATGCTCCGAGGTACTTGAGATCTTGAAATACGTCCAGTTGTTTACAGACTTTAGCTTCTATGAAACTCATAGTTTGGTGCACATGTTGTTTACTGTGCAGCGGATCATTAGAGGATTGTACCTAACTCTCTTTCACCAAACTATGGATTTTGAGATGCTTTAATTAGGGATAACGGTAACATTGAAGTTCTCGGAAACTTTAAAAAGTTACCGTGAAGCCCTGTAAAAAAAGAAGAAAGCTCCTTGCTTAAATGTTGTACACTTTCTTTCTAGGCAACCCAATTTTTTTGGATTATATGCAGTTCTGTGTTTTATACTGATACATAACAGACTCAGTTTGCAGACTCTGTTGCACCCTCGAGCTGTACCAAGAGCCCTTCGAGTTTGAAGTACAGCTCGGCTTGACCCACCATCCCTCAAAACACAAGGAATACATGCATCCCGACTATGTCCTGGCACCAAAATGGTGGAACAAACTTCCCCTGTTAGTCCCTTACTGTGTTCAAACGCAGACTGAAGACTCATCTGTTTCAGGAGTATTTAACTCCAGAAAGACATCTGTGTTCAGCAGGATCTAAGCGTGAGGAATCTCTAGATTCTAGCCTCGTCTACTAGTTATGGATATTCTGAGTGAACAGCAAAGCACTTTTGTAAGTCGCTCTGGATAAGGGGGTCTGCTTTCTGGGTCTCCTTTCACACTCTTCCTTTATTGGTTGAGATTATTTAGTGTTAAATTATTGTGTTAAATTAAATAATTTATCATAATTTAGTGAGGGTACAGAATAATTCTCACAAAGTTACTGTTTTCTAACTTTAAGGTACAAAATGTCAAATGAAAGTTATGTTGTAACATTTATCAACTAATTCAAAACAATTTTGGGCCACTTCATTGGCACGGCGTGTCCAGTGTGCAACACCCATGAGTTTAATGTCTGTCTAGTATCAGCAGCAGTTTGTCACACAAATCACTGCATATCAAAATAAGTAGAAAAGAAGGTATGAGAGATCAGGTTATTGGACAAATTAATTTGCTTATATAATACCTTTCCAAATACCCAAGGACAATTTACAAGCACACTCAGCACTCAATCAACACACACCAGCAAAAAGCAGCAGCCAGCACACAGTATACTCTGTATCTGGACTGCATTGGGGAGGGATCACCCAGAACAGAATGCCAATCCATATCTGGGCATATGCTCATTTACACACATATTAACCCATTAACACACACAAAGAGGCATTCACACACACCAATTTACCTAAATTTACCTTTAGCCAACGCAGCTCATCTCCATGTTTTTGGACTGTGGGAGACAAACTAAATCCCAGGAAGAAACCTTGGGAACATGGCAACTTCACCCAGATAGGGACTTGAACCCAAGTGTGTCAAAAAATGCCAACCACCATTGCCTCTGCCATTGCCTCTCTGTCTGAAATTTGTCTGATGATCTTATCCAGAACAATTTAGATTTGAATAATATAACACAGGCAGGAATATTGCCCAAGGACTCGTTCTGATGTAGAGTGGTGTGATTTACTGGCTGAACAATTGAATCCTAGTCTCTGGAAGGCTTTGTTGTTATCCACTACACCACACCAAATAAGCTTTACATCCCACATAGTAAGCCATAGTTAAAAGGGTCTCAGTTTATTGTACAATTTTCTGGTTTTATTAAGCTGTTCCTTTAATTCCATATTAAATATTTTATTTTTTCAAACGTTGAATTAAAGAATTCATGAAAGGTTTTTCATAGCCATTCCTAATCATAGTTCTGCTGTTTAGTGCTGCTTTGTAAATATAAACCAGAAACTCAAAAAATGTCTTGAAATTTTGCTCACAATTTGCTCTTAAACACACAAATCATTCACAACAGTGGTCATGTGATGTCAGATGCCAGACAACAAAAGGGACACCAAGTTACAGTTAAACATAAACACTCCACTGAGAAGCACACAATGTAAACACATACAGGGAGCAAACTTACCGACGGGACAGGATCCTTCCGAGACCACCAAGATCTCAGTCTGCTGCTTGCAAGCGTCCCTCCGTAGGAGACACTCGTTCTCGTAGTTTTCATTATTAGAGCCACACACTGGGACATAGTCGTTGTTACACTGATAAAGAAAAAAGGGACAGCTGTCAGACAATTTAGGAGTTTATAAACATCCAATATATTCCAATAGATAATAATTAATAAAAAGATTAATTGTGAGTATATCATATATATACACTTACACATATATATACACTTTAAAGAAAACTGATCTGCAGTTCTTTCCACTAAATAGAGAGCTGAAGTGGTACAATTTAATTGCATTTAGTATTAACTGGCATGTACTATTAGTAATTAATTTCATGTTCATGTTTTGATGTATCCAAGTGAAACAAAAACGGTGAAAAAAGTCTTAATAAAATGTTTGTAACATGCTTTGGTCAAAATACCACAAGGATCAAGCATCAACCGGAGCCTGTTGAGAGGGACATCCACCCTCAGCAGGTGGCAGTATCAGCAGGTCTCCTGCTCACTCAGCATGTTTGATAAGTGCATGTTAAAGAACATGCAGAGGCGGGGCTTACAGAAGAGCAAGCAGGGTAGGAAGTAGCCCATCAGTGGCTTCTCTGCTTCATATGCAGCTGCACCAACTAAATAGAGCGTTCACATTCAGAACAGATTGCCAACTATCAATACATACTAGTAGCACAATCCTCTTTTGCTTTTCGTTATTCGATATAAAAAAGTTCAGACTTTAGTCTGATTTATGCTTGTTTGCAGTAGCAAACTAATGTTTACTTCCCCTTGATTTCCCATCTCAGATTGAAGTGATTGAACCTTTAACACCACCCTTTATACCACTGTTTACACTGCTGTTTTCACTGCCATTTACACTTGTGCTTTCATCTTTTTCATACTATCATCACAAACTATGGCTGACATTCCCTCTTCTAGGTCATGTCGTGCTCTGAAAATACCTCCTCACTTAATTTAACACACCCTTAGGAGTGGTTTGGGTATGGAAAGCTCCAAGCTTGCAAAGCTCCCCTAGACCTAGAAGTGTGACTGAGAACTACTTGTGAAGAAAGTTGCCTTCACCTCAGCAGGAAGCCAGTACAGATCAAAAAGATAGACTCGCTGGAAAGTGTGTGTTTCAATCCGAGACAAATTTATGCCGAAAAACCTTCATGAACCTTAGCATCTTCTCCACCTTCAGGCCAACTTTGATATAAGTTTTGTGTTATTCAGCAACCGCGCTTCACGATGAAACAAAGTCTGGAAAGGACAGTTTTGATGTTTAAAGCAAATGAACATAAAGTTGGCCTACATATCCCTAAGCTGAACTCAGCTGTTTTAGCAACTCTCTTGTTTCTTTTTTTTTTTTTTCCAAGGGAAGGCATTTGGGTAAACAGCTAGCAGAGGAGAATATGTAGACTGTGTGCATGTAGAATGTAAATGAGGGCACTGTAAGGAAGGCTGAAATATATCCTGGCAGCTCTGCACTTCCCAAGTTCTCAGGTGGGGAGAGAAAGATTGCAAGACTTCAAGATGACAAAACCGAGAGGCAACATTTCAGTACAGATGAAAAGTACACCAGTTGCCAGTTGTTAGGTGTAACATGTTGACACAATTTGTTCATGAACATGTGCCTTTACAAGTGAGAAAAGGTTCAAATGTATCTCTAGGATGCCAATTTTAAGTTGGGGACTGAGCAGATGAGTGTCAGTTTAACGGAACTCATCCATTGCAAAAGCCATAATCAGTACCTGATGTTCTAGCTGCATGGAGATCTTAGTGATGATGTCTTTGGCAGTAACTACCAATCCTTTTTCAAAAGAAACATTCTGCAAAATACGTGCTAAAATATGGTTCAGTCTACCGCATTTCAGTGCTAGTGGGGGCTTGTTTGCTTTTGCTCCCTCATTTTGGAAGAAGTGGGTGGCCTGGTGGAAACTGGAGCATGTCCACACCTCATGTAGGTATTCTGGGGAGTGAGACGATGCCACACACCCGTACACCTGGCCTCAGCAAGTGAAGGGAGAATCTGTCTGCACCTGATGCCATGAACACAAGTCAGGAAGCCCTAGAGAGGTAGGCGTGGTGTAGGGCAGAACTGGACTGTCTGTTCACAGGTTGGCTGAGTGGCCATATGGCCAGGGGCCAGCCGGCAAGAGGTCAGAGAAAAAACCGTGCCCATCGATCCTGGAGCTCTCTCTGCGCCCGCTGTTTTATCGGCCGGGAGGCGGTATAATGCAGTAGGGGAGCGGTCTGAGCCAAGGCTGGCAGAAGTGCAAGGGATCCGGTTGAGTGGGAGATCATGAGGGAGGGAGAAAGAGGAGAAGGAAAGAATGAAATGGAGAAAGAGGGCAGGTGGATATGTTAGTGCGTCGGTTGCTTGTGGATGGGTAGACGAGGAGGTGGTTGATCATGTAAACGTGGCAGGAGGATGGCATAGAAACTGTGTAAGGACAGCAGAAGGAAGAGTCTAATTATGGCAGGTTTTAGTGATTTTGGGGTTCGGCTCCATCGTAATGAAAACCATTACTGAAACAAATGATTCACTGCTTTCAGATTAATCTAAATTAGAAGATGACTACAGTAATCCAATGGGAGAAAGAGAAGAGGAAAGAAAGGGGTAAGCAGGCAGATAAAGACATATCCAGAGATAAGATAGAGAGAGAAAGAGGGAGAGAGAGAGAGAGAGCGAGAGAGAGAGAGAAAAGAAGTGGACCAAGCAGAATTAAAAGACCGGCAACACTGCTCCAAGCTACTCTGCAACAGTAGTGCACCACGGCGATCGTAGGGAATAAAGACACATCTCACGAGAAAAGGACGAGAAGTTATGAAGGACTCGATGGTCTCAAAATAGATGCAACGGAAGCAGAGGAGGAATATGACAGAGACAAGGGAGGGAGAGAGAGGGAGAGAGAGAGAGAGAGCGAGGAAGGGAGGGAGAGGAAAAAGGGAAGAGAAGACAGAGATTCCGGAGCTGCCTTCTCCCAGCCATCAAATCCCTCTTCCCTGTCTGCATCTCTGCAGCTCAGAGTTTTCAATCAAACCTTCGCTTTTAGCCAGACATGATGCAACAGCAAGAAAGATGCCCTGCAGGACCCCAGGGTGTCTTGAGAGGCTCCTGTTTTGCCAAGCCCCTGTGATTCGGTCTTTTCATGCTTGGCCCCCCGAGGGGAGGGTGGGTATTAAAGCCTCCATCCTTTAGGAAGCATAGCCGGTGATGAGGAAAACGATGGGAACTGTTCTCCCTGCAGCCAATGGAGTTGCTGAGTAGTCTTGTAAAGATAGTGGAGAATAAAAAAAGACTGACAGGCTGTGAACAGTTTGGAGTGCATAAGCAGCATCTCAAATTGTAGATCACTGAAACTACTGTACGGCTGACATACATGTGCCTTAGAGTGGCACGGAAGCAAAGAACCTCAGGCTTGGCAACTGGTCATGGTTGTCAAAAGGGACGTAGGCTTGAGGTTATGTAATACAGTAGGTCTTCTCATATGGTGATGTCCATTGACTCAGCTGCACTTGGTGATTGGACGGAGAGACGTAAGCCATAAGGCTGGGCAGCATGTGTTCAAAAATGACATAATATAGACCATCAGGTCAAGCAACTGCCACACCCATATGGGACAAATGCTGACGCAAACAATCATGATAATTAAAGCATTACTGCACCTTACGTACATGCTTCTGTGTGGCCACTGCATGTTTCACGGTAGTCACTGTAAAGTGCACGCTTCAATAAGTGTTGCACATCTTTTGCATAACACCTGTATTGGCATATGGCAGTTCTACTCATGCCCTGCAGGGGCTGCTGTGGCTCTTGCTTGCAAGAGAGAAGCCATTCATTTACACTGACTCACACTCTCCTTACTCTGGTATGTATCAGGATCTCTTATCCTGGTCTAACACAGGAGAACTCGACCCAGTAGAGACATCAGCTTTTTAACACATCGCTGACCCTTTGCTTGACCAAAAGATCTTAACACTGGCATGGCCTTACAAGATTTCCATTTCACTGAATGTGTCTGTTCATATGTATTCTTTATGAGGGAAGGTGTAGAGGAAAACCGGGAGGAGGCGAATGGAGTAAGAGGCGTGATAGTGTGCTTTGGTGCAAGAACTCCCTCAGGATCATGTGATTATCCGTCCCTGATTTCATTTTTCAGTCCATCCATCAATTAATCCAATCCTGCCTCCTGCTTAAGCATTAATCAATCCATCCATTAGGCCAACAATTTATCCGCCCAGCGACACAAAATAGTCCTTTCGTCCAAAGACAAGTCAATCCATCCACGCTAAGCCTGGCAAGTCCGAAAAAGCTGAATAAACTAGACCTGACTCTAGAAGGTGGTGGGAACAGACTGTACTGAGACAGGCAATTAGAGTCAGGCACAGAGGATAGTGTGGAGTAGCTACAGATCAGTGCAGTGATAAAACAGACCCTGAGCTATGTAAGACTGTGTAAGCCCCTGTAAGACATTAGGAACAGCAATTGGTTGCACAGCTATCAGGTCAATTTGAGGTCTGAGAGCTGGGGGGACGGTTGCTGAGGTGCTAAGACAGAAGACCTTTATTCTTCAACAGCTGGGCAAGGCCTGCCTGAGCAATGTGAGAAGGACGACGGGGGACGTGTGCATGTGTGTATCTGTTGCATTTCGTATGTGCTTATGAATTTAGTGAGCGTACATATTTGGCTACAGTGCATACCCTCTATGAGTGGTGATAAGCAAGTGAGTAAGTGAGTGTGAAATGCTATATTTCACTCACTCTCAGTGTTACTGTGGTACATCGAAAATGTCTTGAGGGCTAATGCCAGGCTCCCATATGGTCCCTCAGCCTGCAAGCCACTAATGTAGTTTTTGATTGGAGTTAAGGGAATAAGAAAAGCATCCTTGTGTACTTGACTGCTCCCTGGACATTCAACAGCTTGATAGGAAATGGGTATACCCAGTTAATTATGCATTGCGCAACATGATCCAATCCATTTGCATCATTAGACATTATGTACCCCTTCTTTAACCCAAAATGCCTTTGTGAGAACTGACCCCCGGGCACATTAAGATGGCTGAGACAGCACAAGCCGAGAAACATGAGAGCACACGGTGATGGGGAAAGTGCACTGTGAGTGAGAGGCCATGATTGCAAACAGCCAGAGGAGAGACATGGAGCACAGACGCGGACACGCACGCACATACTCACTCAATTTAACCTGACATGTGCAGAGACACAGTCGCAGACAAGCCGTCTGCCTCAGACCTCTTTCTCCATTCCGACTCCTTATAGGTTTGCAGTTGTGCTATCTGGTGCATATCAGCTAACAGCACAGCATCTGATCCTTATCAGGAGAACAAATCTGTCAGAGAGGCCGAGCCCTGAGGAGAGGAAGGGCATGCCAGGACATGGGCTTTTTGGATTCCACAACTTTGCCATTCGGCATCTGTAGAGCTCCATTTGGGGATGTCGCAATCCTCCCATCAAGCAGTCTTTTGTTGGAAACTGAAGGTCAGCCCTGCACAGCTTCATTTTACCAATGTGGATGGAATGGACAAAGGTGACTGAATGCACCCAGCAATGGGGAGTGCCACCTGGGGCTTCCGACAAAAGCCAGAAGCTTTGTTTGGGATTCTATGTTTGAGTGCTTCACTCTCCTGTCAGCCAAGCCTCTGGCGTGATGGATGTTTGGTACAGTGTTCCTGACATGTTCAAAGGCCCTCGAGGCTAGCAAAGGCAAAACCATGCCTTTTGTCAGACAATTAGCTTTGCACTATGGGGAAAGATTTACCTTAGACCACTGGGAAGAGCAGCGATGGGAATGTCCGATGCAAGGACAAAAGGGTAATGTTCTCATAGGCTCTTCATTCCAAAAATCTCTTCACATAGTCTGCCATGCCTTAGAACCTCCCCCGTGGGTTAGACATAAGGCAGCTCTGACTGATTCAGGAAAAGGGATTAAGGTACCCTTCCAAAGTGATAAATTCAACTTCACCCTTATCGGGTAGAGTAAGAGAGCAACTCCGTCTTTGTACATTTGAATTCAGACCAAGCCTTCTCAAAGATGCACATTATCTATGACAGCTCTGAGGGAGGGTGGGTGAAAGAGGGTCACGGAGAGAAAAAAGAAAACAGATCAGCCACGATATCCCTGAGAGAGGGACAGAAAAAAAAGAAAGAATCTGCTGCATGTCCCTCCAAATGATGTATTCTTTCCGCCCCTCAAACAGAGACGTGCCTGCCGTTGTCTGACTGAGTGACATTCCCCATTGCCAGGATGCCCTCGCTGGAGTAGTCTGTGCCGCCTGTCTCTGACAGTGGTGAGGAAGAGGGTGGGGGTGGTTAGTGTATGTGTGTGTGGATGGGGGGGGGTTGGCTTCTGCCTCCCTCTTTAACCGCTTGGCAGTCTGCTCTTGATTAGAGTGAGCCTCTCCTCTGTGAGGAGCTCCCGGGCCCTGTCAGGAGAGACGTCTCTTCGGTAATGGTGTCTGACAGGCTGAGGAGAGCTGCACAAGGGCTGACACAGATGCTACTATCCAGGGGAGAAGCTCTCACTGGAGTTAGTGCTCCAGCACTCCCCCACCCTTGCCTTTGCACTCCCTTCCTCGTATAAGACCATGGGATATTTTGGTGCAATGAAACAGATGATTCTCACATTTATTTAGACCTCTCTCCAAATGACTTTGGGACCATTTTACTGTACCTTGGGCACATCACTATCAGGATGGGATGAAACTATCATGTTTTAGGAGCTAGGGAGTAATCTTGGAGTTCAAATGCAGACTTGCGTTAAAGCAGTTACTAAATCAGCATTTTATCACTAAGAACTTTCAACCAGATTTTTTCCAGAGTTCTCACTTGGAGCAAAAAGCGAGCACATTATCCCAATTTCTGTACTGGCTATGACTATTTTCCAGAATTTCAGACATTCAGGTACTATTACTGTAGCATGCAAAGATATGGGGAAAATATCTGTTGCTATGAAAAGCTGTGCAAGCAAATGATTACCTGATTTACATAAAGTTAAGTTCTGTAATATTTTAAACAAGATTATTTTTTTATTTTTAAGTAACAAAATAAAAAAAAAAAAATACACAACGCAAAAGTCTGTGCATTCTGCATGGTCAGTACTTAGCAATACCTCCTTTGACAAGTATCACAGCATGTAAACCTTGTGCATCAGTTGCTGTTTGGTGCATTTTTACAGATTTCGTACTTGCAAAAGATGCCAAGCTCTGTGAGATTCTTATAGCATCTGCTTTTTTTAGGTCTGTTCTCGTGATATTTAGGTTGAAGAACTATCAGGGTGATGGCAAAACCTTTAGCTTGCATCTCTTGTAGTCCACTGAAGATTGTGAGGTGGGTTTAGAGTAATTATCCTGCCATAGAAGTCATGATCTTCTGATATTCTGCTTTTTTACAGACATTGAGGTTTGATTCCAAAATTTGCTGCAATTTAATTGAATACACAACTAATGCTGGTACTATTACATATCACTGTGTGTTGCTCAATAGTGTAGGACCAGCATATTTATCTAACATACTGTAACATACAATATGAACTGGCAACTCTCTGATCAAACTTGCCAGTTAGACCTGCTTAATTATAAAATCCATCATAACCATAGAAAGGCAACTGCTGTGCTGCTCTTTAACAGAGAATTAGAAGCACCCTAGACTTTAGATCTGTACTTTTACCCTAGATATCAAAGGTATCTTGATCAATGCCATAGAAGAACCAATTTTGGTTACGAAAATGTATTTGTAAACATGAAGAACCTTCCAATGTTTATACCAGGTGAAGGTTTTTTATATCTTAATTTAAAGCATGTTGAATGACATCTATACATAATATGAGCTATCGTTATTATAAAAAATATTAGGTTTTGCAATGCTGTGTTCCAGGGGTCCCCGTCCCTGCTCCAGGGGAACTTATTTTCTGTAGGTTTCAACTCCAACTCCAACTCCAAAACATCTGCCATGTGAACGTAACCAGCTTTCTTTAGGCAGGGATCTACCAGTCACACTGGAGGTCCCGGTAAGGTCCAGGACAGCATTATCCTCTAACACATCTGAGTTCTTACGCAGCAGGGAAGGATAAGTTCAACAGGTTGCAACACTATGCCTGGATTCTCATTCTAGTCACACTTAGATCCGTACTAGGAAACAAGTCCTCCATCCCCTCTGCAAAGGCTCTCTCCCTGTTTTTAATTGCTGCATTTGTAATGCATCGGTGGGAGTTAACCTTTCATGGACTACGCATTGCTATCCTACGGGACCTCTTGGAGGGATTGAGGCTGTTCATCTTCAACTAAAGCTATTAGGAGGGGCATTGAGGGGTGAAAGACACTCACAGAAAAGTGAGAGTCCAGGCAAAAATCTCAGCTCCTACAAATGAGCTGAGCATGCTTAGAAGTTGGTTGAGAAACAGGTAATTGGTGAAGGTAGGCAGAAGAGAAGGTATTAAACACAGTGTTTTGTCGTACATCCAGATACACAGAATCAGGCATACATATCCTTACAAGAATACTTAGAAGCAAGTTTAAGGTTGTTCTGCATTCTGTGGTTATGTTAATCGGCCAAAGACTTAGATGCTGTTAATATAGCCATTTAGAGAACACTTTGGACCTGATCTTCAGCAAGAACAATGAATTCTTGAGCATCTAAGCCAGTCTTGGGACTGTCCCCAGGTACTCTTTCTTCCCGGATGGCGCCGGGGTATACAGACTTGCCATTAAATCTGCAGCCTTTCAGCAGGAAGCTATGTTGCTGCTGGATAAAGGGATCATAAATGCATGCAAATATATGTAATGAGGGTTGCATGAGCATGGCTGTGATGATGGGCCAGTTTGAGGTCCAAGGGGAATCCCTCCGCCATATGTTTTGGCCTACCATTCCTTTGCAGAAGCTTGCCATTGAAAGATGGCTATCTCTAGTAAATGCAAAGACTCCACTTCTGTGTCAAAGCTCAATCCAAACAGTGTTTGTTACGGCACTGAACCACATCCGTTGAAAATGAAACTGGCATCTATAGTACTGTGTGTCAGCAGGTAGGGTGGCAAGGCGAGTACTGTGTCAAGCAGGGGAAAAAAGAGTGTGAGTGCCAGCCAAGCAGAGAGAGGAAGCGAGATAGAGTGAGAGCAAGAGCAAAAATTGATCAGTCATGCCAGGGAGTGGGCCAAGACCACACATCAGAAAGGAGAATAGACTGACATACATCAAGTGCTAGATCAAGGCACAAAGAGGCATTATGAATTCCAGGCAATACACTCCAGACGGAGCGATGTCCACATGATACAGTGAATCAAGAGCAAAATGAAAGCAAGACAGAAAAATGATTGAGCACATCAAAGCCTGAGATGAGAGGAGTCACAACAAGGTGACTCATCAACAACGGCAAATGCGGGGCACGGTTGTACTTGCGGTAATCCAGCACACTGTAACTAGGCGTGACAAAATGCCTCATGAAAAACATGGAAAAGAACCCAACCAGATAAATGGCGAAACCCCACAAGCCAGAACCACAGTGGCAATAAAGAGAAAAACTGCATGGCTGTCTTGTTGCCAATTTTAAATATATCAGCTGTTCTTGCACCATCAGAGACTTAAGAATGGACAGATTTATAAAACATGACACAACCTGGTTCACATCTTCTGAAATCCATGTAAACCCAAATGCCCAGTCATCAGAATGCAAGCACAACCCTTTTGACTTTAAAAGTACATTCATCAAGATTCTAGAAATACCAGTGGATAAGTAAGTGAACAAAACAACAGTGGAAGCATTTTTCCTCCTATCCTCACCCACGAACATAAGGCATAGTAGTCAAGCAGTGGCATTTGGCCAGAGCAGGCATCAAACCCCTATGGTGTTAGCATTCTTCCCTGATATGTGGTGCTTCCTATTACAACATATATCATCATCAAACAAAATTCTGACCCTTTGAACAATCGTAATGATCAGTTACTGTGAGAACAGAGGTGTATTCACTAGGGCTGCACAATATATCGTTTCAGTATCGTTACTGCGTTACTGAGAATCGCAGGATGCACGATATCATGTAATGCAAATAACAGCAAATATGCAATGTTTTATGCTCGATACAAGGAAAATCCACTGTTTTTCCATTACAAATCCCCCAGAGGCAGATTATATCTGTTCAAGATCATTTATCATTGATTTGGACACACAGACGGCACTGAAATATCTGGATTATTGATGTCATGTGACATTTGGTGACAATTTCTATATTTCTTACTATCATATTAAGTATTATTAAAAAAAATACTGACAACTAATTCCATTAGGTTTATCAGTCACTGCATGTGTTAGGTTACCATCATTTGCTGTAACTGACCCATATTCTGAAGGGAGTTCACCCAAAGCCTGACTTTACTCAGCTTTATTCAGATTCATCTACTCAGTTCATTATGCAAGCTCTGTTACTCAACCAGTTCAGCGCATTATACAGAATTTACAGGATTTATAGACCTGCCCCATCACTATTCTGCCTTCAACTTCACACACTTCGTGTGTAATACGTGTCGTCATTTGGAAAACTTTTGTTTCATGTTTCTTGGCAGTTTCTGGTAACACAGTGTGTGTTCTCGCCAACAGTACCAGCCACGCAGGGAGCTTACCATTTACTGGAAGCCACCATTATTTTCCCAGCCAAATAGACATAGGTGGGGGTGGAGTAATGGGGCATTGAGGAGTGTCTAATAAAGTGATGCTATTGCTATAATATTTTTTATGTTCCAGTTTATTTCAATTAGTAAAAAAGGAGGAAAATCAGTAATACAGCTGTAAATATCTCCTCTCAGCCTGGGCAAAGGTCCAATAATATTCTTCAATAGTAATATGGAGATGTGCACAGATGTGTAAATGTATGGACAAGTGCTACAATTGCAAATACAATATTGCAAGCTTCAGAATTAATACAGCATGTGCAGCTAACTAAAATATATTCCACAAATATGCAGCCTAAGCTTTGTTTGATTAATAGTGATTAAAATGGAGTCACATCCATGCTATTTTTGGCGTGCCTCTCTCGCCCCCAGGTTGCAAAGCACTCTTACTCAGTGATGCCAATACTGTTTCTAACTGAATCACAAATTTATGGCTATTAAAAAAACACTCTTTCAGCAGTGGAGGAAACACACAGTATTGATTTGGCAGGCTAACCCTCCGTCTAATGGGTCATTATAAGTGCTACAATTCAAATCCATTTCCACTGTTACTGTACTCAAAACTACTTTTTCTTCTGGGGAAAAAGAAGAGCACCACTGGAACACGATGTGCAAAAAACACGCCGCTAGTATCCATGTCCATATCAACTTGAGATTTAAGTCCTCTTTAGGGGACCCCACTAAAGTGCTGCACCCCACAGATCAAAAAGGCAGCTATCTTGGTGACACAAGGAGCCATAAAAGAGTGAATCGCAAACAGGCACGAAGCCTGAAAGGCCTGGTGTGAGGTGAATAAACATCGCCGAGCGGACATCGGGAGCTGAATGACCTCTATTCATCCCAGGAGATCAAACCCACTTCCCTTCTTCCCAGCTCGCTGTAGCTTCTGCTGGCCTCCTCCGACTCCCTCCACCGTACCACCCTACTCCACCCCACCCCTCCAGGCTCCGGCTCCGGCTCTGACACAGCCCTTAAGAGGATCCTCCTTTGATGAATTACTCCACTTAATGGAATAAAGACATAGGCCATGATTAGGTTTAAGCTTTCTGACGTCAGGCTTTTACAGCTGCGTACACGCACTCCGTAGTCCATGCTAATCGGGGGAAGGCAGCATTTGCACGAGGGCCTCGTTGGAGGTAACAGGCTCCGAAATGAAAACAATGTGATCCAGTGTGCCCGGAAACACGACAGCCTCTGTCCTGAAATGGCGTCCTGTTTTCAGACTTATTTTGTTGGTTTAAACAAGAAAAAGAAAAAAGAAAAAAAAAGAAGAAAGGCTGAAAGTGATGGGGGTGGAAGTTATGGCTGGACTGGTAATGTTATTTATCTCACCAAAGAGACTAATGGTGCCTTGTGAGCTGGGATAAAAATAACTGACTCATCGAGTGTCTGTCTGCTCAGTGCTTTGAAAGTGCTGTAATCCATTTTCATTTAGGCTAAACTAAAATAGATTATTAAGGACATCTCTCTCTCTTTCACAGACACACACACACACACACACACACACACGCACACAGACACACACATTCGCTCCCTCTGCATTCCACAGCCGACTGTAAGCCAAGACTATATTGGATAGCACTGATAGTTCACTTCCATCGACAAGACAACACCAAGCCAGTCGAGTCAGTTGGAATGTGAATATTATATTAACACATTGCGTCTATAATTACCGTGCCATCAAACACTACACTGATAATTCAATTTTTCCAATATGCTGGAATAGAAGAGGACCCGAAATAACGGCATGCTTAAAATGTAAAGGGGTTGTGCTGAAGTCGTTCAGACGTACGTTGCCAAAAGTGTGGCATTAAACTGCGGCCTATGAAAGTCTTCATCTTTAACATATTATGAGCAGCAAGATGTCAATACGCTACTGACCGTACAAAATAAAACCATGTGTGCAGAGCGGGATCAAGCTGTGCATAGAGGAAGGTAGAAAATGAATCCTCGGGGCATTACGCAGACGGACAAAACACCGGAACCAGTGACACTGACATCTGTCAAAGTCACAGGAATTGATTGTATGATCTGGCATACCACTTTTCTTCCCTTTTCTTCATGTCTGCCACACTATTAACTGCATTGATTGAGGTATTCTACTCTTCACTCCAATCTCACACAAATAAATACGTTCAGCCCTGAACAGAACCAACATGACTTCCTTTATAATGCTGGACATGTAAGATTAGATGGTTTAGAGCCTGAAATGTTTTTTCCAACCAGACGAATAGCAAATATATATCGTCCCCTTGGAGCTATAAGGTCCCTTTTGAGGGATTGAGCCTTTAAAGTCTTTAAAGGGACATCGACATATATGGAGATACGTTTTCTTTACGTTTTCGAGATAAAGCATGCAAAAATGCATACAACTTAAAAACACCTCAAATAATGTTAAGCCATAGAATAAGAATAGGAATAATAATTTCTTGATTAAAATGTTACACCATTTTTGCAATATTCAACTGTTAATGAGAGCTAATTTGCTCGTATTCCTCTATGTATGGATGCTGCCGTGTGGTGTTCTCAGTCATAAAGAGAATACGTAGTATATGGTCGGCTATGAACAAAACATGGTGGATGAAGATTGATGGACTTAATGCAGAACCAAATATTGTACAAGATCCACCCATAAAACCTTAAGCTTAACATTCTCCCTTCCTCCATATATATATAAAATAAGCTCACAAACACTCCTTTTTCTTTAGCCCTCACTGCTCTGAGAGCAATGTTTGATAACTCAGTATTTCTGACCTTCCATTTTAGGTCAACTCAGGAAATCATAAAGCATCATAAGAGGATGGTGTGTCCACATACTTATATGTATGGCTGGGTTTCATGACATGCAATATTAATCATGATATTCTGACATGCATATAAAATGCATCCAATTTTAAAACCTGTTAATATTTAATACAATGTTTTTTACTCATAAATTGTGTCCAATATGCTTTTCCATGCAATTGTATCTTTTTTTTTTAATGCACGAGTCATATCTATGAAATGCTCAAAACAGTATCTTTTGTATGATAACAAAACTTTTGTTGCTTTTTTTTCCTGTTCCAATATTCCACATACTAAATAGTATTCCCTGGGAAAGTCCTGCCATGCTACAGGTGGGTGGCGATTCCCATCGTGATATGGGACAGGTTGGACAGCTGCGTTAGTCTGATGTGAGCCAACTGAGAATAATCGCAATGATAATTAAAACACAGACCCACCTTGAAGTCGCAGATGCAGGTTATGATGTCCCCTATTCTGAGACACTCGCCATCAAACTTGCAAGTGTTGGTGTCGCACAGGAAGAGATCTGTGTCCCGTTCATCGTCACCTGCAGGACACACACGACAACAAAAAAAGCGTATGACCACTTTGATATGAAGCAGTGGAGGATCATGAATAAGTAATGTTTATTTAAGTACTGTCTACCCATTCAGAATGAAGTGTGATAGAAAATGCTTGAGGAATGAGTCAGCATAAGTTGGGGCAGTGCTTTAAAGTGCTGGCACTGCAAAATGTGGCACATGAGGATTTTAAGGTATATTTTGCTACAATCCTACTATGGCAGAAAAACAGCCTTCTCGCCATGGTTGTGTTCTAGAGTGCAACCGATGTGATAATTATGTGACCGATATCAATAATTTGATTGAAACCTTCACCAACGGATGGTTTACATGCATCAGTTTAATGCATTCTCTTAAATTCCTAGAGATCTTCCTATTCAGGCCATTCACTAGTCACATTCATCACATACTTCTCAGGCTTCAATCAAGGTAAGATTGATGTTTTGATATTGAAATTCTAAGAGTGCAAGAGAATTAATTAATGCCACAGTTCTGAAGAATACCAAAAGATTTTATTCAAAAACAGCGAAGGGATACCAAGGGGTTTTCAGAACCGATATGCATCAGTTAATAGACGCTGATTAGAAATCAACATCTATTACACAAGATCTTTCCAACTCAATGAACATTATATTCATTGCTTCCAACCTCTCGTTATCCCTTAGAATTACACCTTTAAACAGATAAGTTGTTCTGATTGTTATGTCTTTCCCTCTGTCCATGCTGGAACACTCCTTATCGCTACAAAAAAACGGGCTCCGCATTATGAACTGAAAGCTGTGGAAACTGGATTAACACATCTACAACCCACTGGACCGCTGAGTCAAACGGGAGCTAAACACACACCAGAAGTGAAAGCACTGCTGTACCTTTTACCGGTAGAAGTTGAGAAAGCCAAACGCATGGAAGCAAGTGGGGTCAAGGCGAAGCACATCACACTGAGAGGACACAATGAGAGGACAGCCACTCTATTTGGTAAGACTCTGGAACTGAAACAGTGTTGAAACTAGGGCTGGGCCATAAATTCATACTCATATCTATACTGGAATATAAACAGAATTTATAAACAAATAACACTGTTTTAATCTTGCTCTCAGCTCCTCCTCTGCTCTGCTCCCTTCTGCTCACACTCTTCTGTTTTCTCACACACACACACACCAGGGAGGGGTATAAGACGACTATGTGTGCATAAAGAAAAAATGAGAATCAAATTTCTTTATGTTTATAGAATTTCATGGGGTGTCTTAATTTTTTTAACTGTATCGAATCGTCCCGCCCCAGTTCAAACTGCTCACACGCCCTCGTGAATCGTTCAAATCACCACAGAGAGAAGGATGGTAAGCAGATTGGAGCAGGTAATCAGTGTAAATTGAATGGTATCTATTCATTTTATTTAAATGAAGTATTTGACCAATAGCCTCACGATTTAGGATTTTCACAGACACCATCATTTTTGCATATTTTTTTTTTTAGTAAAAAGACAAGACAGACCAAGCACTTGGTCCTAGCCGAGGAATGCTTTGTCTGAATACCTTGGGCAGCTTTATGCATATGCTGAGCCTGGTGTGTCTGTGCACGATTTGAGATTTTGCTGAGATGTCTGACAAGATCATCGAAAATCGGAGGCTACGCAGCCTTTTGAACCCAGCGTGGGCTCAGAAACAATGTTGATGAATCAGTTCTCGTTATGGGCCACCACTGAGTCGGAGCGGAATGCACAGGAAAGTGCAGTTGTTAAAAAAAAAAAAAAAAAAATGCACGCTGCTAAATAACCTGTTGAAATGCAGTACCCAACAACAGAGAATCGGAATAAGCTGCACAGCCTGTGATACAGTCTGACATGGTTTTTGATTGCATGTGAAAAACAATATTTGTAACATTTGCATTTCTTTGTGCACAAAATGCCTCTTGTGCAAAGCATAATCTCTCATGATACATGGCGTATTTCTCTCATATTTTCACATTCAGAGTTCTATACATCATCCTAACGAGTTTATATTGCAACGAGGAATTGTTTTTCTTCCTTGGGATATTTGATGTCAAAGCGCATTAGCTTATGGCAGAGGATTATATATTTTTTTTTTTACTTGGTGTTACCCAGTCTTGCCTTGCAGGCTAGAATGAACCGGAACATTGCTCAGCACAACGGTTGCTCCCGAGGAGTTAATGTTACTTAAGGTTCCTGCTAAAGGGCCCGTCCGGGAGCGGCGAGGCGCCTTACGTAACCAGCATGCCTCATTTACATGCCAATTAAAGCAATTATCCACGGACCTCAGAAGCTGCTGGGAGGGAAAAAGAAAGAGAAAAGAAACGCCTGTGTATGCCTTCAAGAATTAGCTTGGCTGGTTGGGACCAAACACTGAAGACACTGAAGTCTGGGCCACATTTGCAGAGCTAAAAGAGGGCACACGGAGGACAGATTGAAGGTCCTGATGAGTTTTAATCAGACAAATTTCAATGAATGCCTTAATTGTAAAGCCTTTCGAAACCAAGGCCAAGTAAGATTACTGAAATCACCTGCCTACTATTGTGTAGGCCCTGTCAAAGGGATGGACTCTACAGGTCTCTGAAGGTCCTTTGGTATTTGCCAATAATGTGCTAGCAGCAGATTCCATCAGTAAGCCTTGGGCGTCCATGACCCTATCTCTGATTCACCAGTTCTCCTTTCTTGTACTACTTTGGTAGGTACTGAATACTGCCACAATACACCCACAAGGCCCTCCAGTTTGGAGATGATTTGACCCAGTGGTCTAGCCACCACATTTAGTTCTAGGTAAAGCCGCTCAGATTCTCATGCTTGTCAATTGTCCTGCAACTGAAGAACTGACTGTTGCCTAATATATCCACCCTTTGATAGGTGTCATGTTGACCAAAATCTTGGTTCCTCTCAAGGTTAATTCCTTTTGACTGAGGCAGTTTTTCCTTTGGCATACTCAAGAGGTCCAGATCTATATATATATCTCCAACATCCACTCGTAAAATATGTCCTACTGAAATTGATTCTTTTGGATCCTCAAATATGTGGACCATACAATCCTTGATATGGTCATAAGCACAAAATAGTAAGGTAGCAATGTCCACGATGAAAGGGAAATTACCATGAAGAAAAGAATACAAACAAGAAACACAACAAAAGTTAAACCACGGCTTATCAAGAAAAGGTCCAAAGATCAAGAAGGATCATGATGCTGAAAGGTCTGACCAATGAATCCACATAATACACAGACGATGAGGAATCTACAGCAGACGTGAAACAAGACACAGCTAGACCTGATAATGAAGAGGTGGAGTTAGTCAGATTTCAGAATAAATTAGCCATGCTAATGTGCCGAGTAATGACGGGTTCACGCCAGACTGCTTTTGAAGATCGCTGACAGAAGCCTCGGGCCGGAGTCAAATTGGCATTCCCATGGAACTGGCTCGGTCGGTTTGTGTACTGCTGAAAGATGCAATCTGAGAGCTCGTCGACTGACTGCTGATGCCTCTCAAGCACCAACAAATATGAAAAGTGTTGTGACTGGAAGTTAGTGCCGCGACTAGCTACAGTGAGGAGAAAGCCAAGGGTGGAGCTCTACATCATCAACACGCTACACGTGTCTCGTGCATGGCATTGCATCCGTTCTCATGACATAATGTGTTTTTGGAGAGTGCTCAGACTTGTTTCTTCTCCTGGTGAAAGATCTTGTCATTCATGACACCGTGTCACTGATCAGTCCTGTAGACTGAAAATCACAACCACGAAAAGGGCCACGATTTAAAGTCAGGTTGTCAAGAGTCGTGTGATGGGTACAATGATCTGACCATGCTGAAAGTTGTGTCTTGTGAACCCTGTATAACCAAGAGTGGAAGGAACCAAAAGAGGTTCAGACCATGAAGGGTTCATGCTATGTGGCTCCTGTGAGTTGCTGCAGTGCCGTAAGCGAGCCAATAACAGCAGAGGACTGATTCACATTGGAAAATCAGAAGCACATGCTACTTCCTTCACCCTGCCAGTGCTGGTGCCAACATAAATGACTAGACTCAGAATAGAAAAGTGAAAAAAATGGTGTGGGGAAGCATTGGCCTGAATCAAAGGCTTTAATTAGTCTTAATTAGTCAGACCATGATGTGCCATGCTGTGTACAGATAAACTGATGAGCAGGCTGATCTCAAACCACTGGTATTAATTTGAACAGTCACATGTATTTTCGGAAACCCACTCATCATATGAACAGGTTCATTCCAAAAAAGGAAGCTGATTTAGTGCAAAACTAACCACCATCACATCATTAAACCACATTTTGACACTATTGCTGTGTGTGGAGTGAACATCTGAGTGAGTATCTTTAACTCGCACCAGCTCCACAGTGGCTGTATTCAATATATGACTCAGCATCCCATTACAGTACATAACAGCCCTCCGTAATAAACCTGATCAACACAAGGGGAATTCATTATTCTATAAAAGTGATCCTGCTCAGTTCATCCAAGGCTGGCCTAACAGTTGTGACTGAGACTGTGGACACAGCCTCACCTCATTACCCAGAAATCAAATCAAGATCTGCCCCTTCAAAATACGATCATGTGTCTGGACCGTGGCACTTAGTGGGGCAAGTCTGGAGGATGTGTGGCAGGAAAGAAAAGCAATTTGAAGGCATGTTATTGTTGTCATGAGTGCAACCAGTCCTTCTAATACACTGAAGTGCTGGATGTATCAATGAAAAAGCAATGCAGTTCAGTTGCTATCTTTGAATCAATGCGTTACACAACACTCGTGTATTATTAGACTCCTAATGCTTATTAATCCAATTCCAAATATGATTTTTTTTTTTGTGATTTAGCTCAAACACACAGCTGAGCTGGTCCTTGAATGAGTAATAAGGTTAATCAGTAATAAAAACAAACTAACTAATTAACTCTTTCTCTCACTCGAGATGGTTCCTATGTGATTCTGACCATCCAAACCAGCTTCATATATATATATATATATATATATAAAATGCCCTGAAGCTGGTTTGGATGGTCATAATCATCTAAAATCCATAGATATATATATATATATATATATATTCATCCACATCTTCAAGTTCAACTATAGTTTGCAGCTGTGCTTCACGGACAAAGAAAAACTTATCTTGAAGATGGTTTTATGATTAAATGACATAAAGGTTGAGCGGAGGTATATTTGGAGGAGTAATGGCTCGGCATGCAATCAAATGAACACTGTAACAACCGTTATGCATGGTGGTGGTAGCATTATGTTTGGGCTTGATTTTATCTACCAGAAATCTATTTTGTACACTGTCTACCAACAGTTCTGGATGTTTCCTTCTCATTTGGGGTAAAACATGATTTGAGAGGCCAGCAAAACAATGATCCCACTGTTCATGAAGTGATTGAGGGTTGAGCAATAGGAACATTCAGGTGACGTCTGGGTCAAGCATAATCATCAGATCTATTTTCACCCCATTGCAAAATTGTAAACTGTTATATGAAATGAGTGTCATGCGTGTACAACCAACAGGAAAGCAGGATTCTGGTTTGCAAGCAAACCCTGAAATAGTATTCATAGGAAAGTAGAGAAAGGAGAGTCATATAATATCATTTATATGAACTTCTCACAGTGTTTGTGTTTGGACAAGTCTGCAGATCATTAAAGTGGCCACTGCAGCCTGCAAGTAAAAGGTCATGTGACTAAAAGAAATGAAAAGCCTTATAACACTCACATGGGGAAATTCATAACTGAATTGTCATCACGATGAGATGGTTTAATGTGATAGTTCTGCACACAGTCTCAATCATTTATCTGAATATCACTCAAACTTGGTGACTGAGCGTTTGACTCAAAAGGGGACGGAATCGACGACGGTCTGAAGTAAAACGCAATGAACTGGGAGAGAATTAACCTTAGGTAATTACTCAAGCTTCTGGAAGAAGTTTGAGACTACACTTTGTTCATGGCTAAATGCTGATCTACATCACACTGAGTCAATTATCCCCCAATTTTAGTCCCTACATCACACTGGAGACACTGTTTGAGAAAACAGGTTGTGGTGTGCTAGCAATTTACCCATTATCCCCTCTCAGAGACACAATCCTCAACAGACTGGTGTTCCAGTATGGGCCAAGGCTTGGCAGCCAGGTTTAACATCCAAACATCCAAAGATCTAACCGCATTTACCCTGGATGAAACTTGAGCTTGGTTTACAAAAATGTCGAATGACGCACTTACGCGAAGCAAATAACGAAGCTCTTCCTGGAATTATGGTTATATTTCCTTGGTAACACTTCTTATTCGGCATCACTTGACATGTTAACGGGTACAACAGACAAACCGTTCAACCATTCCAATAATCTTTGATCCACATCCCAATTAGCAACGCACTTGCATAAGAAAACAGAGTAACGGATGAAGTGTCCAGCGATCAACTGAAATTGACCTAAATTACTTTGAGGCGCCTGCACATTGAATGTGACAAGGTAGTGGATGCGTACTGTCTCGCGCGGGCCTGACTGCTGCGGAGAATGTGTGGTTGATGCATGAATGCTTTCCGTAGTAATTTATGGAGGCAATTTCTTGTAGCTGTCACAAGCAATGTGAATGGTACATTTAACTTTGAATCAACATTTCAACCTGGTGGGATGTCATAAAGGGGGCCTTACCTTACTCTTTCTATAAATCGTGTATAAAAAATCATTGTATGTGCTTTTACACAATGTTATATTCCATGCATAATGATAAATGGCATTAACTATAATAAAGCATTACTGATACAAACTAATGCATTATAAACACCTTATAAAACAAGCTACATAACATACATTAGAACTACAGGGCTGCCAATTGTCATGCACTAGCCATGGGACTCACCTAATTATATCTAATCTCATGCTCTAAATTCCCACCTGCTCTTTCTCACACATATTTAACAACCCCTCGAAACAACCTCGAGATGAATTGAAATACTGATAAAGTTTCCTTTAACAGTTGTGGCTCTAGATTGCACACGTAGAACAATGTACCACGACTCCAAAGTCTGCTAAACGGTTTGCAGTAAAGCGGGGGGTTGGGATTTGTCCTTCTAGCAATCCTTCGAGCAGCTGTCTCTGATTTTTTTCTTTGTCCTCAAGACTTTATCTGGACCTCCAAAGTTCCTGTTAACTGCCAGTTCTTACGTACATTCTGAACCGAGGAAATGGTGACCTAAAAATTCTTTGCTATCTCCTTATAGCCTTCTCCTGCTTTGTGAGCCTCAACTATATTAATTTTCAGGGTGCTAGGCAGCTGCTTAGAAGAACTCATGGCTGCTGTTTTGCCAATTCTTGCATAAAGCTGGTTTAAGATGATTTTTCTTCCTGAAACTGTTTCTGAGTTTCTCACTAAGGTGCTACAGCTCCGGGACAGCAGAATATATACTGGCCCCTGAGAATTCTAGAGGTTTCCACAACCCCTTGATCCACAACACCTAGATATTCATGTGGACATCAAGAACTCATGTTAATGCAAAATTTTAATAAGCTCTACACTTATCAGTCATTATGATCATAATGATCACCTCCTTCTTTCTACACTCCTACACTCACTGTCTATTTAATGAACTCCTCTAATTACAGACTGTAATCTGTCTATTCCTCTGCATACTGTGTTAGCCTCCTTTCATCCTTTCAATGGTCAAGACTCCACAGGACCACCACAGAGGAGGTATTACATGGGTGGTTTTTCAGCACTGCAGCGACAATGACATGGTGTTGGCACTGGTGCAAGTGGATCAGACACAGCATGGCTGCTGGAGTGTTTAAACCCTTCAGTGTCACTGCTGGACTGAGAATAGCTCACCAACCAGAAATATCCAGCCTAGACTAGAGGAGGACCAACACAAACAGTGCTGAAACAGACGAGCGTCTGTCTCTGACTTTACATCTACTAGGTTAGTGTCTAACAGAGTGGACAAAGTGAGTGGACAAAGTGTCACTGCAGAACTGAAAATGACCCACCACCCAAATAGAACGGTGGTACGTGGAGTTTTCTAAAATGGACAACGAGTGTAGAAACAAGGAGCTGGTTAGAATATTTTGGCGAACTGGTGTAAAGCGTCCTTCAGTACTCCGTATTTCCATATCAGTATCATTAAAGAAAAGGTAGTGCTGTTCTAGTGCACTCTAATGCTAGGAACACATTTAATCTCAATACATAAGACCTTACCCCAGCACTGAAGGTGCTTTTCACACACTTGTGCAGTGAATTGAGAGTGCCTGGACATTCAACACTGGGTTACTTAAGCAAAAATAATTCTTTGTTCTTGTGAAGTGCACCTGTTGCCAGATACGGAACCTGCCTACATTGTAATGTAATTAATCATGCATATTTACAATGCTTTATTCATTATTTAAGCATGAAACATAAGCCTTAAATCATCTGAAATGTATTTATAGAAGTTCGCGGGAATGCCACCAAACATTGTAAACAATTCCTCCATTCTTACCATGTCTCCAAAGCATGGCCATTGAGAAATGAGTTACAGTCCATTAGTACGTGAAATGCTAATCCTTGCTGTCAAAAAGCACTTGACCTCTGTGACAAGCCTGACTAAAGTGCATGTGTGTCACACTGAGATAGCAAATGATCCCTAAAATTAGACACTGATGGAGCAATGTTGAATTCTCATCAGGTCTGCATGTACTTAGCAGAAAGTATGGAGCCCCATTTGCCTTTAATGCGCTGTTGCTCATGGAACGTCACATGAGAATGACTTGCATCTACAGATACGTCTATAACAACCTCTTACCCACTGTTCTGAGCTTGTTCTGAGTACAGCAAATACAAAAGTATGTGGACACCTCTACTAATTATTATGTTCAGGTGTTTTGGTCACCCTCACTCAAAGACAAACACTGTCAGTAGAACAGGTCATACTGAAGAGCTCAGAGGAAACATCAGTGAAACAGCTGCTTGCTAGATCTGCCCCAGCCAACTGTAAGTTATATTATGGTGAAATGAGGTATTGTTATGTTGTAATAGTGCAAATAAATCTGCACATCGTGTGGCATCAACCATTACAGGGTTTCAAACTATGGAAGGAACACAACACAAGACCTCCATGACCAGTTTGCATGGTCAAACTGCTTCCACTGCATGAGAACATACGTTACAAGTTCTCCTCGTGCCATTGCTGTCATTATCTGCCATTTTCTTTACATTTTTTTCAAACATTAATAGCACCTCCTTTTACATTTGGCATTGCAATGTGGTAGAATGGCATCCATGGCATTACAGTATTTAAAGATATTTTCACAGTGATATAAATATTCTAATTCTAGACAAAATGCACCAATAGAGGCAGATTCTTAACAACTGTTGCCGTTGGCAGCCAGAATCCAAGAGAGCAAAACTGGCCAAGATGGTGTTTTCTCCCCACATCACAAACAGTGTGATGCCAGCTGGCAGAGGCATCTGTTAGCCATTGTATTGGAGCTGGTGACCCGGTGCTTTCCTCAGCGTACGCTACCCAGCAATGAGAAGAGGTGGTGACTCGCTTCCACTGTATTACAGCAGGCTTGAGCTTGCCTTGACCTTCCTAGTGTCAGGAGTATGGTAAATGATGGGGACAAAATCCTAAAGGGGTTGGGTAATTGGCACTTTGAAACTGGGGGTTGGAAATTGGAGTAAAAATGTAATTCATAGTACATTTAAACAGCACTAATTACATTTTCTGTGATGAAAAATCAGTTGATCAGATATGTAAGCTCTGATGATGTCCACAATATGTTCAGAAAATATCATGATATAAACTGTCATATTGCCAAACCCATATGGTGACACAATAAGCTCTTCAGAGCTTCTGAGCCAGAAAGAGAAACGGATAGCTAACACCATGGAATTACTAGAGTTACGAGAGTATTCTTATTATCCTCTGAAATAATATCCCATCTAAAATATGTTTACTTGTATTCATTCTAAACAAATTAACCCTTTGATATAAACATCTCTTATGCAGTACTGCACATCATATAATGAACACTTCTTTTTAACCCCTACAGAACAATGCTTAGAAAATGCATTTTCTCACATCGTTCTCAAAGCCAACGATTTGGATCAATAGCTGCGCTCTGTAAACAAAACCAAGCCGTATTAATACGGCACACCGTGGCCTATTTTCAGATAATTACGAATGTACTGACTGTGTTCAAAATCCTGTCTGATGAAAACAAAAAAACTCGCCCAAGGTCATTTTTCCCAACTGAGATTCATTAAACATAACCTAATTGGATGGGGAAATGTCCAATCTGGCAACACAGTCCAGCTCTCCGTGGTTTGTTAAACAAATTGAAATACTAGTGCCATTGTTGTGTAAGGGGATCAGGGAGCAGGTGATTATTGCACATTTAACAGTACAGCAAGAGTAATGTGACAAAGGATTTGATATTACAACAGCACGACAGGAATATGGGAAGAGAGGCGGATCTAAGACCAGATATTAGCAAGCCATTCTATCACTTACTGTTGACCTACAGTAATGGGATAGAGCCTTTTGCCAAATTGCTTTGAAATTGGGGTCATTGTAGTGACCATCCTACAAATCAAAGACCCTATTTAATTACATGCAGCACATAAAGCAACCCATGCTTTTTTGTACAAGAACAGTAATTGTTACGTGAGAGGTGAACCCTGAACTAGGGGTGGGAGGATACTGAAGAATCAGGGCATCCAAAGTGAGGCTCACAATAACTCAATTAAACTGTATTAAAAAAAAATCACTAGCTCACATTTACCTTCTCGATAAATCAGCAATGAGTACTTGGCAGTTTGTTCATAGTGGTGGTGCATGTTTGTCATTTTGGATCAGATTACTTACAGTGAGCATGTAAACACAGATTTTCACCAGACGGTTTGTGTGTGTGTGTGTGTGTGTGTGTGGGAAGCTCTTTACATGTAAACGTGTAAATGTGGCCAATTTGGGAAGCCCAACTGGGTCTCAATAACAACACATTTACAAATCTATTTAGAATAGTCTTTGTCAAGTTGAAGGACAAATAAATAAATAAACAAACAAATAAAAGTACAATTGCTAGAAAGTCAAATGGTGGATTTGATTTGACTGCAGGAGACCTTCAGCGAACTTTCACAGCAGTGGTGGTCTACTGTTGCTCCCTGCAGCAACATTTGTACAAATATGAACTTCATGGAAGAGTCATCAGAAGAAAATGCGTCTTCAACACAAAATTCAGCTTCAGAGGTTTTCAAAGGAACAAAGGCCCTCACTTAGCTGCCTACAAACAAGCGTTTACAAACTGTGATGTTTGCCACTGGGGGGGTTACTAAGAATTGACCATTTTTGAGTGCCCAAACTATTGCTTTGGGCCATTTTCAGTTTTTGTTCTTTTTAAACTTTAAGACGTGGAAGTAATTTTGCTTTAACTGGGAAATATTTAATATTGAGAAACCTTTTGCCTTTTGGAGATCAGTTAATCTTCTACTCAGCTCTTCACAGTAACAGACATTTTGACTAGGAGTGCCCAAATTTATTCATGCCATTGTAGTAATTGTCTCTTGATTAAATAATCATGTAAGTAACAGAGGAGAGTAGATACAATGTTGAAACAGCAGCTTTGGCTTGGGATTGAAGGAGTAAGACTTAAGTAGAAGACTTTAATTATGAAACATATAAATTCTAATAGATGAGCCCAAACCTTTGCTACTTTAAATCTAAAGAAAGATTAATTGAGGTCATGGATTCTGTGCTCTGAGATGATCATGAATTTCGGAAGCCTATCCATCCTAATAGGAAGCTGGGCTTCTTACATTGCTGTGCTTCCTCAAAAAAACTCAAAATCTTATGACTTTAATATTTTTAATGGCTTAGAAACCAAAACCACGTGACAGTAACACTTATTTTACCTTAATTAAGTTTTTATTCTTGTTCAGTAAAGCCCAATTTAGACACATTAAATAACACATTAACACATGTGACCTGTATCAGTACATAAGTGAAAGCGTTGTCGTACAAATCATACATGAATTATCATCTACATTCACATCTTATTAGTGTATAATTGGTATCACTTGATTTCTATAGGTTCTAAGTGGTGACGTCTGAGGTACACTGTGTGAAGTGCTTTGAGGCTCCAATATTACCGTATTTTCCAGACTATAAGCCGCACCGGAATATAAGACGCACCCCCAAAGATTTTTTTAAAAACCTGGAAAATAACATATATAAGAAGAAAAAGCTGCACTTCATTATAAGCCTCATGTTTTAAAGCGTGGAAAAAAAGTAGCGGCTTATAGTCCAGAAAATACGGTAATCCCATTCTTAATAGTACTTAACAGAACTTAAATCATAGATGAAAAAATAGAGGATAATTCATGCTCAGTATTTCCATAACGATGTCTTCACAAAGTGTTAATTGTGCCATATTTCACCTAACAATGCTCCTATTAGTGGTTTTCATAGAAGACCCCTAATTATGCAGCAATACAGATCAAACATAAAGTTTAATACGTAACAAATAAACCATTCAGACATCTCGTAAAATTACATCCCCAATAAAACGTGATTCCTTAAAGCAGGGGAGTCCAAACTTATCCGTAAGGGGTCGGTGTGACTGCAGGTTTTCGATCCAACAAAGCAGTTTAACTGAAGATTGAGACCAACTGATGAAACAAGTGGAATCAGGTGAGCTTCAGCTTGATTGGAATGAAAATCTGCAGCCACACCGGCCCTTTGTGAATAAGACTGGACACCCCTGCCTTTTTTTTTATTGGAATCAAATTAAAATGAGGCAGAAACTGTTGGGTAGCTGGTTGTGTGTCTCGATAGTGTATGACTTTTGTTTCTGACAAACTCAGAAAGAGTGTTGGGACAGCACTGGGTGTAATTAGCAACATGCTAGTTCATAGTGGGGACTGGCTTAAAAACGCAGCCAGTAGCCAGCTTACAAACACGACCACAAACGCAAATGCAAGGGCTGCAGGTGGCGCACTAATGCCATGGTAGTACGTGGAAGTAGGCCGGTAACTAGCAGGCTAAAACACACTAGCGTTTCTGAACATGGGCTGCAGCTGGTGTGCAAATGCCAAAGTGAGTCGGTAAGTTGGAATAGGTTGATAGTGATTCTTGGAAATGGCCGTATCCAGCACGCTGGTGCCACGCTGTCATCGTTTTACTGTTGGCCATGGTCAATGAAGGATAACATAACCAAGTAACTAATGTTATGCTGTTCAGGTAGCATCTTTCCATGAAATGGTCCACTCGTCATTACATCACGACCACTCCTTCAGAACTCTGAAGATCAAGGCCTGTAATCTCTCCTTGGTCAACATAATGTTACAACTTAATGTTTTTGCTTTTTTGTAATCCATTAACGTAATCTACATCTACAACCTAGATCTACAGTCAGCATTGACCGACTTTCAGACCAAATATGCGATCAGTCAATCATTTTGCCCATCCTGAGAGCTGAGGTCAGATTGTATGATCCATATGTTCTCACTGCTGCATAAGGACATTACAGTTCCTCAGTCAGCCACTACATGGCAATACGCACCACAGAAACCCACGCTGAGCACTGAATGTCACCAGTCTGTTGGCTGAATCTCACAGTGTGACTCAAACTTTGTAGTGTCTCATGTAAAAGCAACATGTCTCGTGGGAAAAGGTGAGTATAGTCAGCTGAACCAGACCATTAATTAGTTCATCTAACTATGACCACCATTTTTGGTCCTTTGGTCAGGACCTTGTGATCTGTGGCACCTTCTACACCAAACGTTTGGACCAAACAAGCTCAGAGACAAGTCCATTTGTAAACTTCGGACACCAAACATGTCTTTGTTTCAGAAGACAGTGATTAGTTTTATCTGGTGGGGTGGATTAGGCTTGATTCCAAAGTCCAAAGGTGACTTTCCAGGAACCATTGATCTAGAACCTAAATTCTAGAATTTGTTTTAAAGACTCTGAAATGTGATTATGAGGTTGGACTTTATGATGCCGACTTAATTTTCCACATTAAATCTTTTGAATGGACTGTTATTACAGCATCATAAAAGAAACCAGTAGCAGGATATCTTGTCATAGCAGGTCCAAATGAAGATGAAGGAATCCACGGTGGAAGCGGCAAACATAAATCTTCCCCACTGAATAACAAGCAATAACCTGCTCTGTAAAAACACTTCCACAAACCAGAGGATGATAATGAATCAGCTAATAACATCTGCATCAGCAGTATCACCGCAAAGTCAATAGACTAAGGCACCGAAACAGAAGAATGCAACAAGGTCCCTCGTTGTGTTGGAAAGGATGAAAGGTTGGCTCATGTTTTTTTAGCATTTACAGCTCTCTCTCTCTCTTGCTCTCTCTCTCCTTGTTCTCTCTCTCTCCATCTTCCTCTCTTCTCTCTTTTTCAATCTCACTCTCTCTCCACCTTCCTCTCGCTTCTCTCTCTCCCCTTCTGCTCTCTCTCACTCTAACTTTCTCTCTCCCCCTCTTCTCTCTATCTCTCTCTCTCCATCTTCCTCTCTCTCCCCGCTCTTATATCTCTCTCTGTCTCTCTCTCTCTCTCACACACACACAATCGATCTCTCTCTCACACACTCAATCTCTCTCTCTCTCTCTCTCTCTCTCTCTCTCTCTCTCTCTCTCTCTCCCTGGGAGCATAGCAATTGTATCGTGCCAAAACGAGAAGGGTTAGCCAAGTGCCGTGTGTGCACATATGCCAAAACGTGCAGGTATCGGGATTGGGGGGTGGGGGGTGGGGTTGGGGGGTGGCTGGGTGACAAGCCTGATTGTTCTTTCTGCCTGAAGCCACTGTTTCGGGAGGAGATTACAGTCCTGTGAATAATTAAAAAAAACAAGCTGGCAGCCATCAAATATTCAAAAGGTGATGTTTATACACTGCTGAATAAAGCATTAGGCCACTTATTTGGCCGAGAAACAAACGCAACTTGAAACCAAGGGCACTGGCCTCATGTGGAAACTCTCCGAGCTCCAGCATGCTTGTGAGTAAACTGACTGATGAACAAAACTTTGTTTTTGGAAAGGGATCGTCTTCCGTTAGCAGCCTGAAAGAGTAACACATGCTGGTTTGTGTTTATGCATCGGCAGCAGCCTCAACAGATAATATATTGGATCAGTGCATCATACATCATATTTCTGGTGCTTATAAAAGTGCCAAAAGGAGACTGTATGAAATCTGTCAAAGCTTCATTGTGGGGAAAGTATGTGCATTTCTAATTGTACTCTGACTAACTGTGCTTCAGACGGAAGAACTTGATGCAAGCAGTTCATGGGAGGAAACCCACCGACACAACAGAGCTGAAGCTGTTCTGTGTGGAGCAATGGGTTCAAATTAGTGCAGGACTTCATCATCAGTTACCTGTTTAGCTGCACACACTCTCTGAGTACACTTATCGAGTACACAGCACAGTGATGTTCACAATTCAAGCACAATTGACTACACCATGCAGGCACGGTATGGAGCACACTAGTCAAACAAACCAGGTGGGGGAAGTGCTTGGACATGATACAGGTACAACCAAGTATAACCTCAGTTCAATTTAAATATTTAAACAAATCAGTGTATTTTAACAAACACAATCAAATAATTATTTTGATATAATTAAGAAAAATGGTGATATATGACAAGATCCAATGAAATGTTACCAAAGTATAACCTTAAAGTATCAATATTTAATTATAATACCAAAAACAGCATATTGTATATGTATATTATAACCCTTAATTGCAATGTTTCTGCAGCATAATCTGCACAAGACTGTACTCTGTTGATTGTCATCCCTCTGGAAACCAAACCATTTCCAGACAAACGACCCACTCACATTCTTTTTTGCCATTTAATCGCACACATATCATGCACATACCGTACAAAATATATCTCAATACATTGATATTTATGATATACTGCCAAGCCCTAATTCACACCACTGCTTCACTCTCTTGCCTCTGCAGCTTTATGGCAAAACCCAGTCCGTGCACATGTGCATTACAACAAAGGGTGTCAGTGAGCAAGCAACAAACACCACTTCTTGGTCCATTATGAGGTCTAAGATGTTGTTTAGACTGTAGTTTTGTACACATGTTCTCTCTTCTCACAATGAAACATCAAATGAACAAATAGTGATTTCAGCATTGGCACACTGTTGCCTCAAATGGATACTCTGAGTGCTAGCAAACCAGCAGCCTTTCTAAAGAAATTCGTCCACAAATGTGAAGAAATAATCATGCAGTTTCGTCAATTAGTACATGTAAAACGGTAATAACCATACACACGTGCACACTACACATTTTTGGTTTGTTTGTTTTTGTTTTTAAGTGACTTAAACCAACATTTTCACGTTGTCACAGCTCCGGGATCCTGTGTCCGATGCTTATTGATTGAAACCTCATTCACCGATTCAATGAGTTTTGGGAAAATAAAGTAGATTAATGGCTTTTTATTCTGTAAACATATTATATTATAGCAACTACAAACACTCCATACATCCATAAATACAATAACCAGATAAGTCAATAAAGCCCAGGTCAGATAACCCATACTAGCTAGACTTCCTCACTTACTGCTTTAGGCAGAAAGGCAGAAGGTGGTTCATGAAAAAAGAATAAGTCTGTTAGTCTACAGAGTAGAGCTTAGGCTTAATAAATGTCTGAATGCAATTCAGTCTGGCTGAAGTGCAAATGGATTCTATTAGTTCAGTCTACCAGGGCCCTATGAAATCCATTTTTTTGTTTTGGGGGTTGTTCTTTTTTTTATTCAAACAATAGCAAATGACAGTATATTTATTGAAATTAATTTTATTGACTACTAACGTTTAATTAAAGATGTTTATAAACTGTAGAAATATACCATTTTCATGTCTGACGATTATGTTATTTTGTTTGTTGTTTGGAAAGGCAGATTGAATGTTATTCCCACATCATGCACTGTACATAAATAAATCCTAAAACATGTCAGCATGTTTAGCAGCTCAGGTGCTAAAAAATGAATTCAGTTTTTGGATAATAGATAAAGTGTTGCATTATAACAAATTTTTATGCCTAAAATCCATTTTTTAATACAGCAATTCCGCAATTCCGTCCACATCCGTGTTCTTAGGATCTTCCCGTGCGAGCTGATACACTACAAAGCAACAACACCATCCTTACGTGGTACTATTTTCAGATATGCAAACATGACACAAGGGTGAAAACTTCAACTGTAGAGGAATCTGTCCAGTTTCAATCTGCCTACACTGTATGAGCAAAAGTTTTGGGACACCTGCTCATTGCTGACCACCACTCTACCTTATCCCCATCTACTGCACCATCATTACAGTTCCACTGTTCCACAGCTCCTTCTAGCCCACACTTTGCATTAGACACGTTCCAAGTTTATCTTCTCCAGAGAGTCCTACTCGATTCTGCATTTGCACATCTGTGTCAGCAATGTGTGCACCTTAAAGAACTGTCAATCTGCTGTCAAAAGAAAGAACACCTCAGAAGCAGTAAGGGTTTGAATTAGCTCCCACCACTGGCAGCAGTTCTGAATGACTGATTCTCTGATGCAGAAGCTTCTCTCCCCCTTCAAGCGGTACTTTCTATCTCCAGGTCATGATGCTTGTCTGATCTCCACCAACCTCTTACCGCCAGAACCCGAGTTAAGTCATTACAATGCCACAATTAGAACAATTACTGAGTGTCTCGTACACAACAATGGAAGTATTTCCAGTCTCTGCATGTTATTAGTCTTTTGCCCTTAAGCTGCTATAAACACTGTTTTTGCAAGGCCTCTTAAACACTGACCTTTGGTCACTCGTAGCAATATATTAGACTGTAGACTCCAGTGTCTACACTTGAAGCCCCATCAGCCATTAGTTGTACTCTAACTGTAGTTAAATGGTGTCAGTTGCTTAAAATTTACGCTGTAAATGTTTTTAAGGACTTTATTTTAGGTTTTGTGTATCGATATTAGCCAAAGTTAACATTTCACTGTCTGCTGAGGTTTAGGACTAAACAACAGTTATACATTTGCCAAATTATGCTTAATAAGGCTAGGCGATATGGATTAAAAATCATATCCAATTTATTTTAGCTGAATGGAGATATATAATATATATGATGTGAAAAAAACACCACTTTTTTACTATAATTAAACATATCAAATGCAATCTTCATCACAATAATGTAAGCAAGGCATCAAATATTAGGAAAACTGTTGTGAAACACACCTTGCCGCACTGTTTACTAAAATCTGACTAAAGGAGATGTTTACCTTGTATACAATTAGAGCAGTGGGATACGAAGACAGAGTACAACACTGCCATGTAGTGGTCGAGGTTTAAACAGCACAAAATGAACCACTGTCTGCCACCAATCTTTACACAACCTGTATATCCATCCGTTCAGACCCTGCTTTTGTGTCGACCCTGTCCAGGGTATCACACAAAAGCATGCACATACACACACACAGACACACCTAGCAATGCATCACAGACAATTCACCTGTCAAAAGTGTTAATGTAAAGGTATGTACAAGGTCATTCCTGGCGGTCCACCAAAACTAGTCTTGCATAGTCCATCCATCCATTTTCTGAACCGCTTATTCCTGAATAGGGTCACGGGTGAGCCGGTGTTCAGCTGGCAACTCTGAGCGCAAGGGCGGGAAACAGCCCTAGACAGGGCACTAGTCCATCGTAGGGCACACACACTAAGGGCCACTTTAGAGTCACCAATTCACCTACCATGCATGTCTTTGGACTGTGGGGGGGAAACCGGAGTACCCAGAGGAAACCCACGCGAACACGGGGAGGACATGCAAACTCCCACCCAGGGATCAAACCCAGGTCCTTCTTAATGTGAGGCAACAACGCTATCCACTGCGCCGCCGTGCATAGTCTTATTTCAAATCAATATAGAAACGATTCAATTTATTCAGTCAACCATTAACCCACAGCACCTCCATCTGCACGTGTAAAAGTGAAACAATCAAGCTTTTAATGTGCTTCAATATTTTCTCAACCATACATTTAAAGTATAAGACACACTGTAACATGTACCTCTATCATCAGATCACAGTTAGTGTGGTGAGCCCTATTTTCTAGTCTTCATCAGCCATCATCGTCACCATCGTCATAGCTTTCCCAGAATTGCCTCAAATAAATAATCCATAAATAATACCTGTTGATATTCTGAGAGTCAAATTATATCATTTTTTGACAAACATGCTAAAACAGCTTTGACGCCAAAACAACCCTGGCTCTTCAGGCATGGACTCCACAAGACCTCAGCAGATCCTTTACGTTGACCTGGCGGTTCACTTGCTGCCTAAGATATAGATCCCAGCTCTTGCCAAGCAGCATCAACACGATAAAAGAATGCCACCTACTGCTCCTCTCAGGTATGTGGTCTTAATGTTATGGCTGATCGGTGTATATTCCACATGTTGCAACAGGCCAAAGGTTGACTATAAAGAGTTGCGAGTATGATTATATCACACGCACTACCGTATTAATCTGAAATCCACTCAAAACCTCTTCTTGCATAACATCATCCAGAGCTTGCATAATACACTAATTTATATGCAATTCTGAATCCCAGATTTCATATAACTGTAAACCGGCATCCTTCCTTTATAAAGAAAGAAACAACACTCACCATACATATTTCATCTCCAACGCCATAAAGACAAGCATTTATCCCAGTCTGCCCAACTAAAATGTGCTCAGCATTCTCTCAAGGCCACAATTTGAATCGCAAATTAGCAGTCTGGACATGCTGGACTTCGTCACCTCTGCAATCACACCTACTGCATTATTTTAGGCAGCCTGAAACAGCTCGGTTTCAAGCCAGTCCGTATGAAAACCATGCAAACAAGGCAACTCTTAAACCTTGTGCAGCCTGCTTTCTTTCACGACTACCATGACATGCAGAGGGAGTAAACTGGAGTAAGCTGGAGAGATAAAATGTTCAGGGTCAAGCCCTCAATGTCCAAAGTGGCGGCCGGATGAACTGACTCAAAAAGCAGCGTGTTGCTTTTGACTTCTAGCTTTGGGGTGCAAATGTAGCTTAAAATGTAACTGCTACGAACAAAACAACACCATGTGAGGGGTTCAAATCCATGTATCTAGCAGGCCTCCTGTGTTCAATTTGAGAGGGGGTGCAGAAAGCTTGCTCCCCCTCCAGGCGAGAAAAAAATTGCAGTTAAAAAATGACATTCCTCCCGTCCACTCCCTTTGGATTAAAGGGCAAATATCAGACGAAACTGCTTTAAAACATTTCATTTAGACCTCCATCACTATATTAGCAAATCATTTGTGATCCATACAGATCGTCCCACACAGCAGATTTATTGCTTTTACCACAACAGTGTACAGTTTTACAGTATTAACTCCCTCAACCAGGACACAGAGCTGCAGCGAAGACAGACAGACTGAGCAGCCGTCTCACATAAACTGAACTTGTGGTTAAAACCACTCATTTCGAAACATCGTGGCACGAGAGCCATGAGGCCACACTGAGCATGGGCTCATATCTGCAGTTCTATGAATGTGAGTCAGAACTGTGACCTAAAGACAACTGAAGGACAGACACCGCTGGACTGCTCCACAACTTGTGAATGCAAATCATTTCGCTTCCAGGCAAGAAGAAAACGCATGTTCGCAAGAACAATGCAAGAACTCTCCACAGGGAACTGCACACCATCGACATACGAAGCATGGAGTGGCACGAGCATGGAGGCCTTTGCTCAGTTTTGTTGTTTCCACAATTCTGAATAGAATTTCCTATAGACTGGAATTTTTTCCATTGTTGTCACCTGTATGACCACGTTTCAGTACATCTGCAAATTCAGCTACTTCATACTAAGGTTCGAATGCAAGGTTCATTAACATCTGCTTTGCGACCCAGTTCCCACTCATCCAATAAGACTGTATCCCCTCTTCTCAATCTATGAATCCCATCACCAATCTTCGTGCAACAAGTTATAACCACCTGTCGGGGGTCGGGGTCGGGGTGTGTATGTGTATGCGTGTGTGTGTGTGTGTGTGTGTGTGGTGGGGGGTGTTAGTGGTTCCATCTCTATATACAATCAGAATATGTCAATCACAACATGACCCATTTACAGGTATTACGCTTCACGACACCAGAACAATGCGAGATACCATCAATATATTATGTAATACAGCCTAAAATGTAAATAATGCAGATTTTAATCTCATCCACATTTCAGAGACACTCAGTTCAGTGCAGGAGGTTCGTACCCATGAAGTGTTACATGTCACAGCTGCCTAAACATTGTTCAAAAGCTCATTTAAAACACATTCAAAAAGCTTTTTTTGTAATATTATAAGGCAATTAAGCAAGAACGTGAATTTGAGTCCCTGAAGGTCTATTTTAATACATAATGAAATATAATTCAGTGTTTTAAATGAGCAAATTCCCCCAATTAATAACTTCCCAGAGCCCTAGAGTTCGTTTAACGCCTACAGTTGAAAGAAACAGACAAACAAGTGAAACACAAACCGACTATATACGTGAATTCAACACCAAAACAGCCAACAAAACAAAACTCTAAGGTTGGTTCACGTTCGTTTTTTTTTTTTATCAAATGAGGACTAAACGGTGCAGATTTAAGAACTCTGGAGATTTTAGTGTTTGCCGTGGCAGTAAACACTTCAGAGAAAAAAAAAACCCACTCGTACCTTCATAAATCAAAGTATGAGTTAAGGGGGACTGCTGTTGCTGCTGCCGTATGAATGTCCTTGGCTGTAAGAGGCTAGAAACATTTTTACAGCGACCTACTTCAGAGAAAGAGCGAAACAAGCTCCAGACCTGAGCTAAAACTAATTGAGAGTTAACGTTCACCAAGCTAGAGCTGGGGGGCAAAGGATTAGCCTCAGAAAGTACAGGGATGAGAAAGGGCTTGATTGTACCGACCATTTCCATAGAATTACTCTGCCAACGTGCTCTTGTGGGGCTCACATGAGAAGAACGTGGGCAAGGTGGGTTCCAGGTGGGCAAGTACTTGTTATTGGGATGCGCCCCATCATTAGACCCCAGCTTAATCTCATACAGGTCCCATCTAGGACCCATGGGTAGTGTACAACCCAGATGCGGCCCATGTTTAACCCCTCTTGTGGGGCAAAGACTGAAATCAAAGGCAAAACTTTCTGGTTCCCAGTTGGGAAGCCCATGCAGACCCTACAGGCATTATTTCTGGGTTCCGAAGGAATACGCTCTTTTGGGTGGAGTAAGATATGAAAATAGCTCCCTGCGAGAAATCTAAGCCTTCTTGAAGAAGGATCGCAGTTATACCGACACCCGAATCCCAGTGCTATCAGACAAACTCGACTGGTTCCATCACTCCCAGTGGCACCAACCCCCCAACCTTCCACATCTGTTTCTGGAGGCGGTGGTAAAAATGAAGGCTAGAGACTTCTTTCTCTACACTGGACACCCATCTCAGGATAAGAGACTGGAGAGCCTGGAACCAGTTCGGTTCTTCTCCACGAACAGCCTCGTATCAGACAGACAGAAGCGCAGAGAGAAATCGCGCAAAAACCGCCGCGCAGGCTCGGATTCCCACTGTCCAGTCTGCGCGTCGCGGCTTTCGGCTCAGAGAAACCACCTTCTCCTCCTCCTACATCCTCCGTCTGCTCAGGAGACCTCCAGCAGGAGCTGCGCAAAGGCTCGGAGAGCTCACCGACAGGGAAATGACGAAGCCGGCTGTGGGTCTGAGAAGTTCTTTCTTTATTTGTAAATAAAATGGACTGTATTTGCTGCGGCGGAAAAGAAAGGGAAACAAATAACACACCATGGAATAAATAAAACAAACAAACAAAAAATAATAAAGACAGAAAGAATAAATGAATAAAACATTATTTGAAGAAAAATGCAAAACGCCACGAATGGAAATAATAGAATAAAGAGACTGAATCCCGTTAGAATGAGATAACAATTATAATAATAATGAAAGAAAACATAATTCAATACATCAAGACCAAGGACCACCAGCACCGGCACCGGCACCACCTTCACCAGCACCACCCCTGCCCCTCTTACCAGAGCAGTTCCAGCCGGTGGGGGTCTGGCAGTCGCTGAGGGAGGACGACGGGAAGGCGCGGGGCTGCAGCACCGGGAACGCGGCAAGGAGCGAGACGACGGCGAGCCGCAGCCAGTCCCCAGCGGCCCGGCTCCAGCGCGCCACCCTCACCCTCACCCTCATCCTCAGCCTCAGATCCGCACGCTCAGATCCCCGCGCGCGCTTCACGGACGTGTCCCGGGCCACGCGGCGCACTCACACGCCGACACGCGGGCATTTTCCGCGGGGAAGACTTTGGCCCATGGGGACAGGCTCGGGACCACCGAGCCGACAGGGATGGGGTGATGAGGAGGAGAGGAGGTAATGAGGAGGAGAGGAGGAGGTGATGAGGAGGAGAGGAGGAGACGATGAGGAGGTGATGAGGAGAAGAAGAGGAGGAGAGGAGGTCCAGAAAGTGCAAAACTGTAAAGAAAAAGGCAAAGCAGCTGCAGGAGAAAGACGCAGGGCAGCGCAATCCCATCCGCTGAAGTTTGCGTTACATCCACGGCCGCTCCGGAGCGCGAGCGCAGCCTCTCACACGCGCGCTCGTCCGAACACACTCCGACGCGCGCGCTCCCTCAATAACGCGCCGCACGAGAGCGCCCGCTTTTCCAGCGGCCCCCCCATCACATGCCCCCGGAGGAGGGGCCCGAGCACGGCTGCGGCGGCGCTGATTGGTCGAGAGGGATGATCGGGGAACATACGCGAAGACCCGCCGTTTCGGCCCCGTTTTCCCACCTGTGTTCATCAAAGCCACGCCCACCGGGTGCTATTGGCTAAAATCTGAGTCCGCCCGACTGTTATCCAATCCGTGCGCAGGGGAAGGGATACAGCTGAGCCAATAGAAGCGCAGGAGGCGCGAGAGCGCTCCGTGGGGGGCGGGGCTTATCCGAAAACGGGTTGGATAAATAAGTCTCCCCTCTGACCAACTTTAAATTGTGTGTGTGTGTGTGTGTGTGTGTGTGTGTGTGCCTATGTGTGTGTGTCTGTGTGTATGCGTATGTGTATGTGTGTCTGTGTGTGTGTGTGTGTGTGTGTGTGTGTGCCTATATGTGTGTATGTGTATGTGTGTCTATGTCTGTGTGTGTGCTCGTCTGTGTGTTATGTGTAGGTGTGTGTGTGTGTGTGTGTGTGTGTGTATGAGTGTATGTGTGTGTGCCCATGTGTGTGTGTGTCTGTGCCTATGTATGTGTGTGTCTGTGCCTGTGTCTGTCTGTTACGTGTGTAGGTGTGTGTGTGTGTGTGTGTGTCATGTGTGTAGGTGTGTGTGTGTGTGTGTCTGTGCCTGTGTGTGTGTCTGTTTTGTGTGTAGGTGTGTGTGTGTGTCATGTGTGTAGGTGTGTGTGTGTGTGTTGGGGGGGTGATAACATGATATCACTAATGGGGTGAATGTTATGGGAAAATCATTAGATTAAAGTATCACGTTTCATAGACAACTCACTCTTCATCGATAACAGTTACCCCCCAGCTAATGGATTTGTAATTCAGGTCGCTAGGCAACAGTTACACACTCTTACCAAATAAATAGCACTGTTCAAATTAACACAAATGATCAAAAATAATCAGATCACAAGACATAAGCGAGTAACTTAATCTAACTCAGTGCTTTAAGTTACTTCTGCATTGATCCTTTCTGTTCCCAGTTTAAGTAAATATATATCCAAACGCACTCATCAGCTAATAAATAGCTGCACCCAGAAGGAATCAACCGACTGCAATGTCGTCTTGCCTGACTCTCATGGGGTTACTCCGAACGGCGCAGTCATTTTCAGTGAAGAGTCCCGCTTTTGTCTTTGTCAAGCAGTGTGTAGAGGACATGGTGATCACTGGCAAGATCAATGATTTGTTGTCAGGCCTCGCATGTCCAGAAGACCTGATGTCATGGTGTGGGCTGCTATTTCATATGACGCCAGATCACCTTTGGTCTTCATTACAGGCACTTTGACAGCTCAGCATTACATTAACGAGGGCCTGCCACCAGTGAAGGCATTATCCCATTATGCGATCAACACTCCACCCCTACTGCACGATCTGCAGGAACTGAGTGAGAATATCCAAGCTGCATGGGATGGATTATCACAGGACACCACTAGGATCCTCTACAACTCCATGCTGGGAGACACTACTTTTGTATGTATAGTTCAATAAATATTGCCCATATCAGTCTAAATTTTTCATCATTTATTGTTTCTGGTAATCTTTATCATCCCTCCCAATAGCACTGCAATTTCTGATATATTTATTATATACTATGTATTAAAGACAACACCTCACTTGGGCGTGTGCAGTTGAATCCTAGAGGACTGGCAACATGGAGTATTATCCAATGAGTCATGGTACCAATTATTTCAAGCTGATGGTAGAGTTCATGTGTTGTTGTCAACAAGGCACTGTGCAGGCTGGTGCTAGTTCCATACTGGTGTGAGGTATACTCTCATGGCATGGGTTGGGTCCACTGGTCTACCTACACACTTTATTGACCAGTGCCGAATATGTTTCACTGTTTGCTGACCATTCACAGCCCTTCATGGAGTTCATGTAGCCCCACAGTGATGGGATATTCCAGCAGGATAGTGCACCATTTCATCGTGTCCGTGTCATTGTGGATGCAGAATGTGAAATGCCCTTACAACTGTGGACACGGAATGTCCCACCCATCTGGCACCCACCATCATGCCTCACTCAAATTCCTAAAATTCACGTTGCTTAGGTGTGGATGTTCCCAAGCCATTTCCTGCAGAAACGCCTCTTCGTAATCAATTTATATACTGCTGTCGCAAAACCTTTGGCATATCAGTGTGTGTAGATATGTTTGCTACAACTGCGAGCTTAGTTTATAGAAGCTACCTCAGTTAGTTCAAACAAGGTCACAGTAACAAATTGCCAGTATCTTTAAAGCTTTCTTTGTTTTGGCTAAAAATACCCAATTCTGCCTCATTTTTCACAAGGCAGTAACTAATGATGCAGTAATTGTCCTCTTCAGTGCCTTTCTCTTCTGCTGAATGTGACCTCTGGGAGGTCTATGGTCTATAGTATCCGTGTAGTACATGCACCCATAATATACGTTGACTGAACATTTATTAGGAACACTACAGTAATACTGCTCATTATTTACTTCTTCATGGCCAAGCTCCACAAGATATTGGAAGCACTGCTTTGAGATTCTGGTCCATGCTGGAATTCCTGCAGATTACTACGCTGTAGACCTCCTGTTATAACACATCCCAGAGATGTACTGTATTGAAGTCTGGTGACTGGGAAGGGCACTGAAGAGCACTGAATTCATTGTCATGTTCTTGAAATCAGATGAAGAGTTTTGTTGTGCTTGATGTAGCTGTTAGAAGATGGGTAAATTGTGGCCATGAAGGGATCAATACTCAAATAGTCTGTGGCCTTCAAGGGATGATTGATTGGTGTTAACAGGCCCAAAGTGCCAAGAAAAGCATCCCCCACACCATTACATCACCTCCACTAGCCTGGACTCTTCATACGAGGCAGAGTGGGTCCATGGATGTATGCTGTTCATGTTAACGTCTGACCCTACCACGTTTCTGCTCACCACCGTTGTAATGAGTGGTTTTCTGAGTTACTGTAGCCTTTCTGTCCGCTGCAGTCATTCTGCTCATTCTCTGTTGACCAGGCATTTCCATCTGCAGAACGTCCCTCACTACATGTGTATCCTTCATTCCAATATTTTGAGTAAATCTACAGACACTGCTGAACCCAGGAGTTCAGCAGTTGTAGAAATATTTAAACCAGCCCTTCTGGCACCAACATTTTGTAATGCTATGTGAAGCAGCAAACCCGTATCTGCAGGACTTTAGGAATTGGACTGTTGCCACATGATTGACTGAATGGATATTTGCATGAACGCTTCAGTGTACAGCAAGAAAAGTGCTTGGTGAGTGCATATACACGAACCCCAGCTTCCGTGACGGTGAAAGCTTGTGTTCTCTAAACTGGTATGTTAATAAAGTGATGAATGAGAATGTGTTAATGTCTGCATCCACAGGAAACCTTTTCAAATCTGTGCTCAATTTGTGGATGCATTAGTGCTTTTTATGCAGTGAGTCATAGACTGGATGAGTGTTTGTGTGCGTAAGTGAGAGACGGGGACAGGGAGTTCCTTATGCATTGTACCGAGATCTGTTTCTTCATGCGTCTTTATTTGTCAAGGGAGAACCAGTGTGCAAATGTGTGATGTAGTCTACATGTGTGACCGGATTCTCTTCCACTGCAAAGCAATTGAGTAGAGGTGAGAATCACTAGAGACCCCTAGATGCAATACATTGACCTGCCAAAACGTATTGGAATAGCGGTGTAGCATTACCTCAGGGGACGTCTTGGGAATGCCCACACCTGTGTCAGTTGTAAAGTGTTATCTTGTGAGGTTGAACACTGGTCGGCGTACTCATGGCAAGGTGAGTTTAAGAGCCATGTTAGTGAGTGCAAAGTCCATGAAGGCCTGCAAATGGTCACCCAGCAGTGAGACATAGCGAACATCAGTCAACGGTGTGTTTAAGTGGACCACTGGACCCAACCAATGCATAAGAAATCACACCACACACCAAACGATTGGTGCTGTGACTCATTGGAACATACCTTATGTTACCAGGCCTGTAGGGTCCAATTAGCAACCTTACAAGTGACATTGAGGTGCAGTTGTCATGCTGTGAACAGAGGCACTACGGTGGGTCTTTTGCTGACATGTCTCATGGAAGCTAAAGAACATGGCACTGAATTGCAGGATATTTGTGGGGGCTCCTGCATTGAATGTGACTGTGATTTCTGCCAGAGTTGCTTGTCTGTTCCTACGGACATTTCTATCCAGATGCTGTCAGTCACAATCCTTAATCACCTGTGGGCGGACATCGCTCTGTCCACTGGGGGTGATAATGCCTTTTAAGACATACTTCTACAACGCCTGTTATGTAGTAGATAAAGGAATGTTAAGTGCCTGCACAACTTCAGAATTACCTGTCCCACTGTCAAGCCTCACTCAGACTCTGATAATTAACCTGGCCTTGCCATGAGCACACTCACAAGTCAGATCAGAGCACAATTCAAGCCATGGATTCTATGGAATTGTCTGTAGACCTCAAGACAAGGTTGTACTGAGATGCAGATCTGGGGAAGAGGACAGAAACATTTCTGCTGCATTGATGGTCCCAATGAGGAAAGTGACAGTTGAAAGTGAAAGTTTGGAACCACCATGACTCTTCCTAGAACTGGCCACCCAGCCAAACTGAGAGATTGTGGTAGGAGGGCCTTAGTCAGGGAGGTTTCATTTGTTTAATAAATTTGCAATGATTTCAAACCTTTCTCACTTAGTCATTGTGGGTGAATCCACATGGGTTAATCCATTCTGAAATAAGGCTGTAACAGATTTGTAACAAAATGTGCAAAAAGTGAAGCACTGTACTCTCTGGATGCACTGTACATGTAAAAAAATGTAATATAAAGAAAGTCCAGGTCATGTTTTTTCAATGCTTTTAACTATAACCCAATTGAAAAGTTAATGTGTGTGTGTGTGTGGTTGTGTGTGTGTGTGTGTGTGTGTCTGTGTGTGTGTGTGTGTAAAACTAGGGAAAATAACATTAAGAGGTACCATAATCTTATTTTATTGAACAACTTGCAAATCAATAAGTACAATAATTAAAAAAAAACCCAATATTGACAAGAATAGCATCTTGTGTTTCGACCTATAATAGCAATAAACAACAGAAGAGAATCTTGCCTGTGGCATGGTCAGGTTTTGTTCCACTGCCCATCTGTCAATATATTTAAATCTGAAAGCAATTTTAGAAAAATCACAATAGGACAAAAATTAGGTTGAATCAGACCATCGAAGGAGGCCAGAGTGTATGAAAAATAGATTATAAGGGTGATTTTTAATGAAGCATAGCCAGAAAATAATATATCATGAATTGAGGCCATAATATAATAAACTCATTGTTAAAAAGAAGGAAGGAAGTGTGGGATTGCAGTGCTTTTGGGAAGGAAGATAAAGGTTACCATAAAAAATAAATGATAAAAAATGTAGACTGATATGATCATTATTTATTTATCTACACATACAAAATTTGTGTCTCTTGGTATGGCACTGGGTTTAATGCAACATGCAAGACATCTCAAAATGGAGTTGTAGAGGTTCTAATGGTGTCCTGTGATAATCCATCCCATGCAGCTTTTCTCACTCAGTTCTGCAGATTTCATCCAATAGCATTGCACACATTTTCAATCAGGGATAGTTCTGGCGTAACACTGACCATGATGCCTCCGCTCACAGATTTATTTCTGAACTTCATCAAGACAAAAGTGGGACTCGTCACTGAAGATGATCTGCTGCTATTCTGAGTGACACCATTAAAATCTGGCATGACACCATTGCAGTCTTTGCTGACGATGACATGGTGTGAAGGGTGCCTCCTTCTATTCACTGCCACCAACAGTCGCTATGGTAATATTGTTATGGTGTGCAATATGTCAATAAGACCATCTTGCTTTTCAGACCCCTATGCCAACCCACTTAAACTCTTCCAAACACTCAAAAAAAACGCTACCAACACAATAGCACGAGTCACAATGTAAAGCACACACAATTGGAAGACAGGTACGGTAATACAGCCTGTCATTGCTTATATGGTGAAAAGCATGAAACGTAAATCATTTACATGTCTCACAATGGCAAACCTGTCCACTTTGTTTAATAGTTCCTTTGCTGTTGGTTGACTTTTTCCTGGGTGCATCTATTCTTTAATGATGAGTGTATTACATTGAGGGGACAGTATATTGATGCCATAAGATAATATACTGAGACCATTAAATAACAGGACAGGTTAAGGTCCCGAGACAAACTAAACATGCTGGATTTGATCTGACGTTGTTAACAGCAGGGTTGAGACAGACGGAATGTTCAGCGTGTCTTAATTTTGGCACTTTCCAAATCAGTGGCAGGGGTCAGTACCATCGAACAACATACAAACTAACAAGGCCTGGAACAGAGAAATACAGGCATAGAAATGAGTGCTAATGAGAGCAGGTGAGGACGCAGGTGTGTGTGTGTGTGTGTGTGTGTGTGGGTTTCGTGCAGGTAGGTGTAATCCAATAGAATCCAAACTGACTCTCCCCAGAGGGGGAGAACTCTTTATAGACTCAAGCATCAATACTGTAAACACAGCATATACACATCTAAATATTACATCACCTGACAACTTATATGAGTGTTAATTGCTTCCTCTCAGTATAGGAAGTTATTCATTCCGACAGTTCTTGTAACAAGCTGTTGGTGATGTGTTTTCTATCTACATACAGCATATCATAGTTCTAATTATACTTCCGTTCATACAGTGTATAATAATGAAGTTCAGAACAGCTCACAATGTTCAGGCAAGACTGGTGAATTTACTTAACTCAGTGAACCTTAAATGTATTATTCAGTTTTTAATCCTACCGAGCATTATTATTTGACATCCATTTGGTTTAGCATATTTTGTGGAGTCCTCTCTTTACCACCTTCCGTCACCCAGGTCTGATCCCGTAACTCAGCTTGCCTCTCTGATGTCTCATCATGGATGGCAGCCCATCACCTCAAACTCAACCCCAGCAAGACTGAACTAGTATTCATTCCTGGACGCACTGGTCCTCACCCTGATCTCACCATTCTCCTTGAGAACTCACTGGTCACTCCATCTGCAGAAGCACGGAGCTTTGGTGTAGTTGCGGATGACCAGTTATCTTTCTTAGCTCATGTTGCAAACCTGACTCGACCGTGCAGATTTCTCCTTTACAACATTAGGAGAATTTGACTCTTTCGCTCTAGAGAGGCCACTCAGGTGCTTGTTCAGTCTCTTGTCATTTCAAGACTAGAACTGCAACTCCCTACTGGCTGGCCTTCCTATGTGGACCATCAGACCCATCAGCAACCATCAGCAACTCGTTCAGAATGCAGCATTCACTCATGTAACTCCTCTGCTGCATTCCCTTCATTGGCTTCCTGTAGCTGAACATCAGATTCAAAACCTTGATGCTGGCCTACAAAGCCAAAAAAGGACCAGCACCCCCGTACATGATGGCAATGGTCAAAACTCCAGCTTTACCAAGAGCCCTTCGAGCTTCAAGTACAGCTCGGCTTGACCCACCATCCCTCAAGACGCAAGGAAAACATGCATCCAATCTTATCTGTTCTGGCACCAAAACGGTGCAACAAACTTCCCCTGGGGGTCCGAACAGCTGAGTCTTCAAACGCAGACTGAAGACCCATCTGTTTTAGGAGTACTTAACTCCATAAAGACATTTGTTTACAACAGGATCTAAGCGTGAGGAATCTCTTGATTCTAGCCTCATCTACTAGCTAAGGATATTTTCTGAGTGAACAGCAAAGCACTTTTGTAAGTCCCTCTGGAAAAGGGCGTCTGCTAAATGCTGTAAATGCAAATGTAAATGTCCTGTGAGAGGGAGAGTTCTGTACTTTGATTTTACTGTAGTTATGAGAGCGAGGAACTGAAGTATGTAAATATCAGTAATCTGTGGGCTGCAGGCTGAAGGGATTTTCAAGCCTTTTTGACCCAGATAAGCAGACTACAAACACCTACTTTGATTGTAAATAAATGCCCCACAATGAACAAAAAAGAAAGGAAAACTGTATTTATCTCGGCATATTTGAATAATAAGAGTTCTGCACATGAGACGTCAAACTCTAGTGATCTACGCTTTAGAATGAGAGTAACCTACAGACAACAAAACAAACGACGTATCCTATCTAATCATGGTCTCCGCGTTATGTTATCAGTGAGTAATCCAACTCGGAAAACAACTAAAATTCCAACTGAATTAAATCCCAGTTTATTGCTCTGTTTTTTTTAACCTGCATGCAGACTCTGACTGATCAGCAAGAGGGGGGCAGGGCTAATGACATCAGTGACCCAGATATTTGGTTTCAGAGTAAAATGAGAAAAATGTTTGCTCTGGTTTTTGCCCACACAACTGTGCTATGGTATGTTATGAGGCTCCTGTGATCTGTCATGTAACGACATAAAGGATCCAGTCAGTTCAATTAAAATTATAGAATTATAGAAAATGATAAAATTAAAGCTTTTTGAAACAAAATAACAGGCTTGTAAATCTGAGCTTTTAACCCAACCAAAGTCAAATGCTGACTATTTATGAATGAAGAACAACATAAAACACTGAGTAAATTATCACTCTAACTCTATCCAAAACCCAAACCTCACCTTTATTCTGGTCTTAATCCTAGCCATAAACTCTACTCTGACTGCTGAGAATAAACTGTTTGAGAATCAGTTTTATTAACAATTTGATAATTTGTAGGGGTCTAAAGTGTACAGTCTAAATAAATTGAAACCCAACTGACATTTTTTGGATGCTTTATAGCATAATTGCCGAAGCTCAAGGACCCCTAAATTGAGTCTAAGCACCTACAAATTGGAGTAAAAAGTTGTTTTTTTTGCTCGTAAATGTTTTATGGATGTTTATTCTCTGAAAAGTTGATACATTTTAAAACCATAGCAAGTATATGGCTAAAAATAATATTTTAACAACAAAAATACAACAGACCCCCTCACCTTTCCCTCTTCTGCCCTCTGTTTATAGATGGTCCCACCCTTCAGCAAAAAGAACCAATCAGCTTACTGCTTATGCCACAATTACAGAAAAGGTCCTGCCCCTTCAAGTACAAAGTTCTGCCCCTTGAAGAAAAGCCAATCAGATTGCTCATAATGCTGTGGAGGTGTCCTTAGTGGGGATACCCTTGCAAGCAAAACACTACAAACTATTCACATATGAAATGGCATCAATTTCCTTATTATATTCTCCCACCAATCATGTTTGTCACTGGTGTCAGCGTTGCGATAACTGAGATGACAGACTGATTGAACAATAGTGTTGGCCTTCACCTTTAGAACCCCAGGCCAATTGTGTGGGATGTTTATGTAGTTTGACATACTTTTATTCACCAATAAATGAAAAAAAGTATTTATAGCAGACAGTCACACATGTCAGATATTGTTATTTTCATGAGATCCTAGGCAGTTCAAATATTTCTTCATCTTTTAGATGTAAATATTAAAGAGAATTAAAATATTTGTATGACTTTGACTATGTTTCGAACAATCCTTTTGATGAATGATTAGTAATGATGACCTCAACAAGGATTATTTATAATAATAAGTTCTTTAAAATATCTAATAAAATTAAATAACCTCAATGTCCTTCATTATTTTTCATATTTATTTATTTATCAGTATTAGCCCTGCTAAGGTCTTTTATTCTGAAATTTGAACTCTGTGTGAGCAAAGAAAGAGCAAACAGCCCCTCCCTTTTCATTTTCCTCTTTAGCCCAATTTCTGGGTCAGTGACATTATCAGCCCCATCCCCTCTCTCTGATCAGTCTGCAGGTTGGGCATGTTAATATGAACAGAGCAGTAAACATGCACTGGTTAACTGGTTTTGGAGCTGGATTGCTCGGTGCTAATTCATCAAACCATAACGAGCACAGCACATATTATAAATATAAAGATCGTGGGTTCTAAGTGCAGAACTATTTGTGAGGTCATGCTCAAATCACTTTTTGTCCATAGAACGACCCTCTCGGCCACCTTCTCTCAGCACAGTGCTATCCAAATCAGAATTAGCAGTTACCATTCTCCTTCACCTGTATCCAGCTGTCCAATTAGATTTTATTGAAAGATGCAGCAGTGTTTTTTTCTCATGATTTGGGGAAAGCGGTTGGTAGCCTTTCACCCTCCCAGTGCTGGTACTCAAATCAAAAAGCAGCTCAAGTGCATCTCAAACTCGGTTATGGAGGTCTGAGCTGTGTGGAAAAAGCACTCATAAAATTGAATCTCCTGAATGAGCCAAGCCTCTCTGCTCTCAGCTGTGTCCAAGTTCTTACATATCTTCCTGAAACTTAATTTCCAAACTGGACAATAGCCTTCCCAAAGTCATCGTTTCTCAGTTTTGGTTCAAGCACTGGGTAACTTTTGCGCATGTAGATGTTCTGGACAAATGTCCTCAGCATTGAAGCACAGGACAATAGGAGGATAACAAAGTATGAAGAGAAACAGATGGACTACAGTCTTTAATTATAGACTATAAAGTGCTCCTGTATGGTCAGTGGAGCTGCTAAAACGGAACAGGAATGTAGAAACAAGGTCATGATGTTCTCCATAAATGGACACCCCTTCTAATGAATGCATTCATCAGCTAATTTACGCTGCACATGTTGCTGACACATATGTGCAAACACACACACCCACACACACACACAGCTTGTCTAGTCCCTAGAGAATCTATGAAGGAGTGGGACTGTGTACTTTGGAAACTGCTCTATCCAGTATTTTTGGTGTAGTGGGGCGGTGATCCTCTTACATCCTGACCTCACCAAGGCTCTTGTATGGAATCAGATCCTCATAGCAATGCTCCAAAGTCTAGTGGAAAGCCTTTCCTGAACAGAAGGACCTTCCCTGGACAGTTACTCCAACAAAAGCAGCGTAAACTCTATTACATACCCTTGATTTCAGAAGAGAAAATGAATGAGTAGCAAAACTTTTGTCCATATAGTGTATTTAGTAAGTAGGTATTCACTGACTGGTATAACTGGTGTACCCACTGCAGCTATCACCTTCTGTATTCATTAAGAGTCAACTCAGGTGATGCAGCACAGGTTGCGTGAAGTGATACTGTAAAGTGAATGAAAGCAAGCAGGACATGCTGTTGATCCAAAAATGCATGTATAAATCTGGAAATGAAGCAATAATTGCATATAAAAAAAAAACACTCGAGCTTCTCTGAAACTCTTCAGAGTGTGAAGATGAATGGTGGGAAGGAACAGGACTCAATTAAACTCTCATTCCCGCATGTGGTCCTATATGAGTATTTCCCTTGTGTTATATAATATCCTCCATTCAAGCTTCACCTTTTGAAATCGCGTTCTGCACCAGCGCTTCACTGTGTTTCTCATCTCCCCATATCATTCCCAAAAGCTTTCACTTCAACAGCTCTTCCCCCGTTTTTTCCTCCTCTCACCACTCGAGCATCATTAACACACATACTGTACACATAACTCAGTACCTCCACCGGGGGCAGTGGACTTTGAGTTATCTCCCAGTGGCACTTATGGCTGTTGTAGCAGCACCCTTTCCACGCTCACGGGCCCACATGTATGAAGCCCGAGCCACAATTAAGGCTGTTCTGTTAGGAGATCTGTGGAAAAGCTGTACAGGGTTGAAGGGGTTTGACATTGAAATCTACTTTAAATATGACATTTTTTTTTTTAAAGATGTGTTTTAGATTAGCATGGCCTTAGTTATGTGAATGGTCTTTATGAAATGTATCTATTCATTCCCGCCACACCAAGGAAGAATGTAAGTTAAAAATGAAAAAAAAAGGAAGTACCTTGAGTTTTACTGAGTAGTGTCAGTTAAACTAACTTCTATATGAACAAAAATAGTCTTTATGACAACTAAAGTTTGTCTTTATAAATATTTATGTAAGATAATGTATGTTTTCCTTATCTGTGATCATAGTTGGCCTTCAGGAAAGTGCTACTGTAAGATCTTTCTTTCTTTTACCGTCTTTAGCCATTAGCAATTTAGCTTTGATTTACAGATTCTCGCTTATCCTGCCTCCTTGTTATGCCACTCACGTGCCTCTAGACTAAAGCTGTTTTATAACAGAAAATTATATGTTGTTTGGTATAGTAGTGCTTGAAAGTTTGTTAGGATGTTTTATATTTTTGCTTAAATTTAACCTAAAACTTTGGTCTTGGTCTCTTATTTATTAAGGAAAATGATCCAGGGTTTCACGTCTAAAGTTTGAACCTTTAGGAGTAGCAGATCATTTGAAAGTGAAACCCTGCTTTATGTAAAGAACAGGGATCTATCAAAGTCTGATCATCACAACACACGGCATGAACAAACAACAACTGAGGAGCTCAGAAGAGCTGTCGATGCCCGTCAGACTGAAAAAGGTTACAAAACCGTCTCTAAAGAGTTTGGACTCCACTGAAGCACAGTCAGACAGACTGTGTACAAAAGGAGGAAACTGAAGACCATTATCACCCTCTCTAGGAGTAGCGATGGAGCAGCCGTGGACTTGTGGTTAGGGAACCAGCCTGGAAGGTTGCCGGTTCGAATCCCTGAAGTAGCAGGACATGCCTGAAGTGCCCTTGAGCAAAACCAATCCACAGCCAAACAGATTCCCGTGTGTGCACAACACAGTGAGTTAAAAAAGTATAATTACATACTTAATTACTTTCTTAATCCACAGTCACACAGATTGTGTACAAATGGAGGAAAATGAAGACCCTTAAACACAGTCGTGCTAAAAACAAGGTGTGTTATTATCCTTGATGTTACAAAGGAACCCAAGCTAACTTCTAAGAAAAAACCTTTCACACTGGCTAATGTTTGTATTCATGAGTCCACTATCAGGAGAACACTGAAGAACAGTGTTGGGCATGGCAGGGTTGCTACTCTCCAAAAGAATATTGCTGCAGTCTGCATCTTGCTACAGATCACATGGACAAGCCAGGAGGCTATTGAAGTAATGTTTGTGGACAAACGGATCTTTTTGTGCTAAACAAGATGCTTTGAGGAAAGAAAAAACTGCATTCCAGTGCATTCCAGTGTGAAGCATGGTGGTGGTAGTATCATATTTTCGGCCTGTTTGGCTGCATCTGTATCAGGACGGCTTGCCATCATTTATAGCAGTGGTCCCCAAACCCCTGGAGCAATTGGTACCGGGCCGCAATCGGTACCCCCCAATCCCCTCACCCCCCCTAAGTGCAATCTAATGTAACTCTGCATCACTTAATATCTGAGTAAGCTACACCTCAGTAAAGCTGGGTATAGCAGTCGTATCACTTTGTGGTTTATCATCCTTCTTTAAGGATGTCGACAAATGTATGAAGTTGAAACCCCTTTTAGCCTGATCATGTGGAGCAGTGTAGCCTGAGTGCAGGTCAACTGCTAGGGCTTGTCAGAGAAATCTAAGAAGATAAAGCTCATGTTTCAGTGGGTATTAGATGAACAGATAACTACATGTTAACCTACATTACTTCTCTGCTGAAAAACCCACCAGGTTCAACAGGTAACTGATTTCAGGTCGTTTAAGCTGGTCAGTGATGGTCAAGGTGGCTGAATTTTGGAAATCTGAGTGAAAACGTACTCTGTACTGGTAAGTAAGCTGGTTCAGCAGGTTGAGCAGCTGAACTCTTGACTGATAAGCCTGATGGATATTAATGGCCCATTATGCAGGTTTGTGCATTATGTAGGAGGCTACCCATCTAATGCTGACTATGACATTTCAGCCAATAAGGACACCCACCTCCACCCCCCAAAAAACAAAAACAAAAACAAACAAACAGACAAAAAACCAAAACAAATCATAAAAGAACAAAACAAACAAACAAAAATATAACAAAAATATATATATAAAAAAAAAAAAAATTAAAAGAACAAATTTATAAATAGACTTGTAAATCTGCATCTGCAACACCCCCAACCTAAGCCACATACTTATAAAACCCTAATGTAGCAAGAAACATGTATGTCTTATGCTGAGTGCTGGTGTAAGCTATTTGTGAATTCAAGTATTGATTCAAAAATATGTATTTTTTTTACTTCTGAATGTCTTTTCAGTGACAATATAAATGAGGAGACTGGAATATGAATGTGAGTTCTTGTAAAGCTCAAAAAGACATCTGTTTATGAATAAAGTCCTGCCCTTCAGCAAAAAAATAAAAAAATATATATATCAGCTTGCTGGTTACGCTGTGAGCAGAGTAAGGTCAGCATTCTAGTGGAGAAAGCTGCCTTGGAAGTGGGGATCTGGACAAGCACAGTGACGAGATCAGGCGGAAAAATCACATTTTGTGCATTATTGATGCAAATGATACATATTATTAAAACAAACACTGCTAGGTTTTTTTGTCAGATTTCATCAGTAGTTTACTGGAGACATTGCAAAGATGTTGTCAATGTTGCAGAGATGTTTATAAGGACTTTGGTCTATAAGGTCCATATGCTGGTAGAGTTAGCAACCTCTATATTTTGGTATTTTAACACACATGAGTAGTTTTTTTTAATTGCCATTTAAAGTCTGCAATTAGGTTAGACAGGACTGTTGTTCTAACAACTATGGGTCCAAACGAAGATGCATGTAGAACAATCAATGAAAGAAACCCTTTGTCATCACCACAGTCAGCAGCATCATCTTCACTTGTGAACCCAGACACACATTTTATATTGCGTCTATTATGGCCACGCACAGTTTTATCATTTCATCACCTTGCAAACAGCTATCTCCTGCCCTAGCTGGCAAAATTACCTGCAGAAAATACTGGGGGAGTTGACATGGTAACTGGAGCCCTGTGGTTTCATTATAAAGAAAACGTCTAGCTCTGGTGCAGTGTTGCCTGTGTATGGCTAGCAGGGGGTAATGAAGGAGGGTTGCCTGGGGATCAGTGGGAAGGTCACATCTCAGAGGGCTAGCAGTATTTGAGTCTCCCCGCAGCATGGGAGTCCTTAATGATGCAGGCGTTTGAAGATGCTCCCTAAGGTTCCTCCGAAGCCAGCCATGGCTCAATTGCTGGACGTCTCCACTATCAAGTTTGCCCATCAGCCGTCTGTGGATTTCTCTGTGTTGCGTTGACAGTTGCCAGAGATTGGCCTATTTTGCGTAAACTATGTAAGTGTTCCTGCTCAATCGATTTAAGGCAAAAATATCAATAATCATAGGAAAAAGTAGGCTTATGTCATTGAAATCTTATGTAAGTACCATGCAGCCTCAACACTTACGTTCAGTAAATAGTTGTACTTTTTGAAACACTGCTATGAGGACTTTATCTTCAAATGTTTTGTCAGAAAATTAAGGAAAGAAAGCACATGCATATGGACACGTGCTTGCACCCAGAGGAACACACACACACACACACACACACACACACACACACACACACACACACACACACACACACACACACACACACACACACACACACAGACTGAACACACATGCCCAGAGCAGTGAGTAGTTGCAGAATTAAGTACTTTGCTCAAGTCCTGTCCCGTGATCACACCCTAATAGTGGGGTTAGTTAAACAATGCAATTGATTTTTAGATGATACAACAAAAGCTTTAAGGTCCTCTATATATAACTTCATCCACGGCTATGAAACTGTGAAGATTTATCATCAAGGCTGAAGTTAAGACAATCAGTGTATGGTTCCTTCTTTTCATATGCAATAAAGAATCCAAAATTGGAAGATTAAAACAAAATATTAGTTATTAGATATTAGTTATTATTTCAAAGAATCTAAAACAGAAGATCAATTTTTTTTTGTACTTTTGATTTTATGTTCAAATGAAAAATAGAAAATGAAATAATTTAAACTTGATTTTCATGGAAGTGACTGTCTTACCTTTAGTTACCTTATTTATTAAAATACCACAGATTTTCCTTGACTGTCTATATTTGAGAAGGTACACGGTCCCTGTTTTTATATCAGTGTTTCAGGAATGCTATATTTACCACCACAAATAAATTAACTATGAACATGACAGTTTCTTTTCTCTCGATTAAATAAACAATAAACAATGAATCATTTTTTTAGGACTGACGTCTCAATTGAATATCAAAATAAATTAAATAACTGTCTTGTTGCTACACCATCATAGTTTGGATATGCAGTTGAATATGGAGTTTCATCTTTTTCAGAGAAACTAAACACACTGACAAAAAAAAAAGAAGAAGAGGAAGAAGAAGAAGAGTATCTTCCAGTTGTTATATGAGAGCTATTATATTATATTATATTATATTATATTATATTATATTATATTATATTATATTATATTATATTACATATTATCATTCATTCATCCATTTTCTGAACCGCTTATTCCTGGGCTAGGGTGCGGGTGAGCCAGTGCCCAAGCCGGCAACCCTAGACAAGCGCTAATCCATCGTAGGGCTCACACACACACACTAAGGGCCACTAGAGTCACCAATTCACCTACCATGCATGTCTTTGGACTGTGGGGAAACCGGGAGTACCCAGAAACCACCTTGAACACAGGAGAACATACAAAACTCCACTAGAAACTTCCCGATTATAGCCCCACCGGGGATCGAACCCAGGTCCTTCTTGCTGTGAGTCAACCGTATTACATTATATTATATTATATTATATTATATTATATTGTATTATATTATTACTGTATATTACATTGCATTATATTATATTATATTAAAATTATATTATATTATTATATTCATATTTATATTATATTAAAATTTGTCATTTAATGATTTTCTTAAAAATATTTAGAAACTAAAAAAGTTGTTTTACAACTACTACAAAATTATGGCAGACAGTCTCTACATCACAGAGGAGGACACCAATGTAGCCATACTTTCTATCTAATAGAGTTCAAATCCCTTTGATGTTCTGTCAAGTGTACAGGCGATACTACGATTGCTCAAATCAGTTTAGGCCTAGTTTTGGTCCATTTTCTTAATTTTCCTATTACTGAAAGTATATGAAAAACAAACTTATGGGATCCAGATTCATCAATAAAATAGAAATAGAGTTGTTTTGTTATTTTAATATGAAAGAATAAGATGAAAACACTGATTTGTTTTGCACAAGCATGTTATTAATAAGTCATTCAAACAGTACTTATAGAACACCAATGGCAATGTCTCGCGACCTTGGAAATTGTCAGAGTTGCCCTCTTACTGTTATCTCACATTAAAGGAACAAAATCAGAAGAAAGGCTGCTTATTCATTCTGCAACATCTCCGTGAAGATATAATTCATAATCTGCTCAAAAGCAGGCGCCAATTCAACCAGTTAACAGTGCTCATTATTTTGTTTGTTGTTGCAGCGATAGCTGAGGAGGTTATTATCTCCAGAAGTCAAACCACATTTTCTTTTCTTTCTGATTTACAGGCGCCCGCTCGAGAAGACAAACTACTGACTGGCATCACTCTACACTTTCTACAGCTAAGTTTATTTGCTAGAAAAAATAGATCTTTAATGTTCTTCTTGGATATTAAGTAGGCACATGAGTGAAACCAGAAAATGGGGCCATAGTCTCTTTCGGTTCAAGTCGTATCTGATTTCACTTTTGATAATCAATGTGACTTGAAATGAATTGAGTGTTTGGGTGGTCTTGTTGGTCCTGGTTCAGTGTTTGAGCTTTTGTCAACCTATGACTCAAGGTTTCAGATGTAGAAGGGATATTAACAGGTTTACATTTATATATTTTTGCCTCAGGTTCTCCTACAACATATTACACAAGGCATGTTTTAATGTACAGAACAGTCATAATTCATTCCTACAGGGAACCATTTTTTTATCTAACAGGAATCCATAGACTATTTCAGTTACTTTGCTTTTAGGTGGAAGTATATAAATTAGTTCTGATCTGATTGGCAATAATAATGGTTGGCGAAAACATTGATGATCCATAACCTAATGGATCGCACTTGGAAGGCCAGGTATGCATGTGTTATTTACATGTAACATACCAGATCTGTTGAAGATCCATCTCGCTGGTGCGTCTTGGTGCTAGATACAACATGGCACATGCATAGGTCTTGTACCATATATATGACCATCAACATCATATACGTCAGCAGGTCTTAAAATAGGGATGGGGTGTGTGCTGCAGGGGTGGCAGAAGTACACGAGTCCCATACTGAAGCAAAAGGATAAATAGTCCAACAGAACCATTTTTTCTGCTTAAAAGGTAAAGTTAAAAGGATTTCATAGACATCCTAATTTTTTCACATTGTATACTGCAATTTACCTAAAATATATTGAGATGCTATCACCCAGAATTGGTAAGCTGGTTCATGATTGAACTACAGCATTATCTTCAAAATCGGGATTTTGAGGGACTGGATAAGATTTGGGATGGATATAGGGTTTGGGTGTGTGGGTAAGAGGACTGGTTACGGTATGGAATGGATACAGGGTTTGGGTGTGTGGTAAAGAGGGACTGGTTACGGTATGGAATGGATACAGGGTTTGGGTGTGTGGTAAAGAGGGACTGGTTAAGATTTGGGATGGATATAGGGGTTTTGGGTGTGTGGTAAAGAGACTGTGGATTAAGATTTGGGATGGATAGGGTTTGTTTGTGTGGTAGGAGGAGACTAGTTGCGTTATGGGATGGATGATACAGGCAAGGGGAGTGTTGTAGATAGGAAGGTTTGATGATGTCTCTCTCTTTCTCTCTCTCTCTCTCTCTCTCTCTCTCTCTCTCTCTCTCTCTCTCCTCTCTCTCTCTCTCTCTCTCTCTCTCTCTCTCTCTCTCTCTCTCTCTGTCTCCCCACCTCACCAGCCCTACAGCACAGAACCATCACATTAAGTCAACCTGAACTCTGACGCGGTTAGTCACACGAGTGCCACTGTGCCCCGCCACACTGCTCACACAGCTGCCGGCTGCTCCTTCAACCAATCAGCTGTCACCACGGCTCGGAGGCAGCATGGAAAACTATCGATGGCAGTAAAAATAACAGCACCTCTGGCTACTTGCCACTGAGTTGAGAGGGGGGCTGCTGGAAAGCAGAACAAGAAGTGAAGACTGGCGAGAAACAGTATAATAAGGTTAAAAGGCAAATAGGAAAAATAAGTTGGAATAATAATAATAACAGGCTTGATTTGGCATCGATTATAGCATTATATTAAGGTCTTCAAAAGAGCATTCCCAGTTCCTCTTATACCCATCTCTAACAAAATAATCCGATCACAAACCCAGTTCATAATTGATTTCCTAGCAGCTCGGTCGTTTGGACTTGGCACAGTAGACAGGATGTCAGACGTTTGAGATATGTAATTTTGATTGTTGATAGTGGGCCACACTACACGCACATTCCAGGGTGTTGCTATGATGATTACTATGGTATACAAAGTGTTTGCTACATGGTTGCTATGGTTGCTGCTAAGCGGTTGCTGGGTGGTTTCTAGGAGGTTGCTATATTGTTTCTCAGGGTTTGCTAGATGGATGATATAGTGTTTCTAGGTGGTTGTTATGGTGGTTATGTTACAAGAGAGTTGCTGGTATGCCAAGTGGTTGCTACGTGGTCGCTATGGTGTTGCAACATGGTATCCCAGGTGGTTGTTGCTAAGTGGATGCTGGATGGTTGCTGCCTGGTGGTGGCTAGAATGCTGCTAGGTGGTTGCTATGGTATTTGTCCACCCATAACCACTATAGTACATTGTTAGACAGAAGAGACAATTCAAAGTAAAATAAGTGATGAAATAAAACAAAGTTCTCAAAAATGTTGCAACGATTCAGAAGAAATTCGACCCACAACCATGTAGGATAGGATAGAACAGCCTACAGCCTTATTCCAGAAAGAATTAAATTCATTTTCCCCTCAGGATTATGCACATAATACCCCACAATGACAATATATATTTAATAAATATATATTAGAAACAGTTTAGAAACTACATGCATTATGTGGAACCTTTGTATATTGAAATCATCATGTGAATCTTCACTTGTGAAATTGCATGCATTTCAGTAAGGTTTGCTGGAACAGGTGAATTTCTTTTACATGACTTGCAAGCAAATTAAGTTTGCCAGTAAACTCTCACATTGAGTTCAACTTTAGGCAATTCTGACACACAGATTAGACATATGATGTGCTCTGTGCTGTTTTTGCTCTGTCTGAGTTAACATGAAGAAAGCACTGATGGTCGTGGTTTCAAAATGGGATCTATTTATGTGAACTACAAAAAAGATGAGATTAAATTGTATTTATATTTTTCTCATGTTTGCCGCTGTTGCCATAATATTAGTACTCTTCAGATACGAATCTGCTGAACCAAAATGGAGGACTGTTACACTGCTGACTTCTGGTCCTGCTGGCATCCATGTCCATTTCATCAGGTACAATGCAAAAACTCAGTGTGATTGCACCTTCAAGCATGAAACTATGGAGTTAATATAACATTGATTTTTACAGTTGTGATGGTCCAGTTTCTCTGCACTTATACAAATTGCCAAGTCATTCACTTCTTTTTGCATTAATGATGCTAATGCTAATAATAATAATAATAATAATAATAATAATAATAATAATAATAATAATAATAATAATAATAATAATAATAATAATAACAACAACAACAATGCAAATTGCAATAATATAACTACTACTAACAATAACAACAGCAACAATGACAGCAACAACAACAATAATAATAACAATAATAAGAATAATAATTGCAATACTACAACTACTATTAACAACAACAACAACAACAATAATAATAATGCAAATTGTACTACTGCTACTACTACTACTACTACTACTACTAATAATAGTATTATTAGCAATTAGCAATTAACATCAATAGCAATACTATGGACAAAAATATTGATATACTGAGCATGAAAATAATCAACCTCAATCAATCAATCAACCTGGACTATGAGTTTTTCTTATGCCAAGCCCTACATAAAACATAGAATGCTGCAATAGTTACAGTTTATTGCAACATATTTATGGAATATTAAATTGTGCAAGCTTTTAGTTCCTCAGTCTTAGTGGATGACAACTGACAGCTCCTCCTGCAATGAATGTCATGATAAAAGCGAGCGTGTTAAAGAGTAGAAGATGCGTACAATAAAAGAGACAATTTTGTCAAGTAGTTCAACCTTCATAGCTGCTGTACAAAAGGCTGGGAAAGCAGAAGGACGTGAAAGATGAAACGACAGAGGACAAGTGTGAATGACAGCTGCTACCACAAATAATGCTTGGATTACTGTTAACTTTCTCACTGTCAATAACATGGTCATATTAGACAATCATAATAGCTGGGTAGCTTTGTCTTCCCTGACCTTGAATGAACACCAGTTTCATTCACTTAAGATGGAGAACAAAGGGTGGAAATGCTTCTTCTCAGACAGCGCATTGTGAGCATTTAGCAGAGTTTTGTTCACAGTACATCTCGTGATCTCAGGTATGAGAAAGTCTCCCATCTGCAGAGGGCATTATATGGGTTCTGAATGGGGCCAGCTGCCTCTTTTGAGTCTCTTCTCATCTACTGTTAATGGACTTAAATTATGAATTCTTTGCGATAATGGGAGATGAATAATTCAGTTGAAGAGGGCTCTCGGGAGATCATGGCTCCGTTTTCAGGGATGCCATGGTTGAAAGTGGAATGGTCTCTTGAGGACACTAACATACACTCCCCTCCAAAAGTTTTGGAACAGTGAAGCCAATACCTTTATTTTTTTGGTGTAGACTGAAAACATAAAAGAACAATATTTCAATAACACCTTTTGTCTGTACCCACCCATTTTCTCTTCATATAAGACTTCATGAACATAATGTTTAGATTTAGAAAGGTTCTGCTCATGATCCCAAACATATACGCTTTTCTGTGACACACATGGCTTTGGCCTGCATGGCTTCTTCTGGGATGGGTTGATTAATCTTCATTGATGATGTCATACATTATGGCAGCAGTACAATGAACTCGGACATCTACAGAAACATTTTATCCATCAATTTCAAGAAACAACAATCCATCAATTTTCAAGATGCAACCTAAGATTGATTAGGAGATCCTTCATTATGCAGCAAGATAATGACCCAAAACACACTGCCAACCCCCCTAAACAAACACTAACAGAAAGAAGCTGCAGTGAAAGCCCAGAAAAGCATCACAGAAGAAAAATGTTGTGTCATTCAGTCACAGACTTGATGCAGTTTCTGCAAGCAATGGATTAGCAACCAAATAATCTTATTCACTTTAATCTATTTGATGTCTATCTTCTGAACTGTGTATCAGATCAAAATACCAGTTTTATTTCCAGACACTTACTGTTCATCAGTAAATACCTGGAAATAAATGCTGAAATATTGATTTTTTTTGTCTCATATTCATAATCTTTTATCAAGCCCAAATATTTTCAGTCTAAAGCAAAAAAAATAAAATAAAAAAAATAAATAAATAATAATAATAAAAAAACAGGATTGGCCTCAATTTTCCAATACTTTAGGAGGGGAGTGTATCTTCAAGAGCAGGGCCTGATGGGATGGCTAACATTAGAACCTTCACAATATATTTGTGAGAAAGGTGCCATCATGGTAATGACAATATAAATACTCCAAGCCTTAAATGTTATAAATCTTCTCTAGGAAGCTCTTTTATGTCAGATAATTATATTTTGTTAATTGATGACACATGCTACATCTCGCCTCTAAAGCACATGTGCAGACTGATCATGAATGAAGCTTTATCTTATTAATTTCCTCTTCACTTTAGAATAAAATGAAAAACAAAGCCTGGAACATTAATTTTAAGATAATTGAACCCTTTCAGAGTTTGTAAATGAAGATGAAATTGTGACGATGCGTGTGCACACTGGCTGCAGAAGTAAAGCATTTTGTCACTGACTTGCACAAACTAAGGGAAGAAATCTAGACATTTCTTGTGTTATTCTCAGCAAAATGTCCTGACTGATTTCTATGGTATTTGTGGAGCCATTTAGCATCTGGTAAGGGCTCCGGAAAGAACAGATCTCTGTGAATTCTGTAAAAAGTGCACTATTTTCAACTGTATAAACACTGTATACATGACATCAAAACATTTTTACTGTGCGTAACCTCTGAGAATTGTTACGCTCAAGTATGCATTATATGCTCACTTAACCTTTAGAACCATATGCCAATTTTGAAAGTTCTTCAAAGTACTTGACATTGGTTCAAATAAAACAGTAACCTGAATGTCCTTTATTATTTGTATTATTTATGTATGTATCAATATTATCCCTTCTCAGGACTTTTATTCTGAGAAAAGTTACCCATTACAAACCATAATCATGAAACAGAGGTTTGTTGAGTAGAAGGCTGCGGTCACTGAACTACTCAACTGAATGACTCTAGAGATAATTTTTTCCCAAAAGCCATCAGACTTTTAAACTCTGTCCATGGGAGACGTGATACGAATGTGGACTGAGCTAATCTTAAGACCTGATCATACTGTCATTTTCATTTTGGTTATTATTATTTTGAAATTTGAACATGGCTTGAGCAAAGACAGAGAGCAAACAGCCCCTCCCTTTTCATTTTTAGCGGTAAACACGCACTGGAAGCTCCTTTGGCATTTAAACTGGGATTTAATTCAGTTTGAAAAAAGTGAATGTTAGTTGTTTTCTGGCTGGATTACTCATTGATGTGTTATGATAATGTGCATCAGGTCTGTAGTTTAGGATGTCTTTAGGATTATGAAAATTACAGCGAGGGACAGAGCTTCTATTTGATAAACAATACTACACTATTCTACTATATACTACATGTAACTGTGCCTGCAATCTCTCCGCTGAGTGGGTGTGCAAGCCCCTGCTGCTTATATGATCTTGCAGGATGCTGATGTGGTTCTTCCCACCCTCTGGACATATTTGACCGCTCTGGAGTCATTTGCATGTGCCACTCACCCCCTTGCTGTGATAAAAGCCTAAAGTATTCAGTATGCTTCAGAGATTTTAATGACTTGTCCAGCATCACATGCTTCAGGCAGGACATTACAATGACCATCTGAATGAACATCTAACCTGTCTCCTGACCTTCTAAACTTGCCATGTTTATATTAAATCTGTCCCCTGCAGTGATTTTGTAAATAGTAGGGATAGATAAAAAAATCATTAAAGACCTAAAAAAGAAAAGAAAAAAAGAAAAGATATTTCAAGGTGTTCCAGATGGTTGCTATGATATCTCAGGGTGTTCCAGGTGGTAACTGTGATTTCTCAGGGTGTTCCAGGTGGCTCCTATTATATCTCAGGGTATTCTAGGTGGTTTCATTGATATTTCAAGGTGTTCCAGGTGGTTACTATGATATCTCAGGGTGTTCCTGATGATTGCATTGATATCTCAGGGTGTTCCATGTGGTTGCTTTGATGTCTCCTTTATTCAATGTGGTACCTATGATATTTCAGAGTGTTCCAAGTGATCGCTATGATATTTCAGGGTGTTCCAGTTAGTTGTTATCATATTTCAGGGTGTCCAAGGTGGTTAGTATGCTATATCAGGTGTTTGCTATGGTGTTGTTAAGTGGTTCCAAGGCAGCTGCTCTGGCATCCCATGTGATTTCCATGGGTGGTTGTTGTTAAGTGGTTGCCTTTTGGTTTCAATGGTGGTGCTAAGTGGTTTCTATAATGTTGCTCAGTGGTTCCTAGGTGGTTGCTGTGGGGATTTTTTACCATTCACAGCCACTATAGTCTACTTGCATAAGGCAGGGGTAATCCAAAGGAAAATAAGTGTCAAAATAGGAGTTTTTTTTAAAAAGTGCAAGAAAACAAACTAAAAAATCAGACAAACAGCACTTTCATCTGCACACATCACCGAAAATTTAGCTGCGCTATCCCTTAAGATCTGAAAAACCCACAGGTGTCCATCCTTCCACTGAGAGAAGACAACACTGACATGGAGCTGATCAAGTGGATGGGTTCTACTGTTCAGCCTTGACTTCTTTTGTGCATTTCATTCTCTTAGGTAGTTGTTTTCAACACAGACTACCCCCTGTGAGACTCATTAAGGGGCTAGATCTACAGTTCTGTACAGTTCTGTTATAGAAAGCGCCACATGAATAAAACTGGGCACATGACTGACAGTCATCCATTGAGAACTCTATCTCAGTACTGGTGTAACATCTTTCTGACTATGGTGAGAGATCGGTAAAAACTCTACATCACTGTGTCGTGTGGCTGTGGCTGGAATACTGTGCTTTCTGTTGCTCGGCCCACTGAGGCAGCCTGTTTGGAGGAATGTCACGCTCTCTGCCCATGAAATCCAACTCCTCCTTCTCCTCTTACTGGCTAAGCTGCAACAATGAAAACTATCGATTCACTTGGGGGACAGGGACCAGCTTTACCTGCTAAACCTTCCTGTCCCAGAGGCTTTTACCACAGAGTCTTGCATGAGTGACTAAAAATAGGTTCGCATGGTGGTAAAGGCTGCAACCTGCCCCCTGTGGACATGCGAAAGAATGCAAGAATATCATAATATACAAGGTCACATATTCAACATTTGTTTCACAATTTAACACAGTTCCCTGGTGTGGTATTGAGATATCTGTGACACGCTTTGAACAAAATACCTATAGGATCAGACACCATCATGAGCCTTCTCTCCTCGTCTAAATAGCCCTATATTATTATTATTATTATTATTGTATTTTATTTTTTTTACCAGTGGAAAGTAATTTGCCAAGGCCAAAGCCAGTGCAGATCTGTGAGGAATGAGCACTGTGTAAACATCCGCAGATTTCAAGATCATCAGTTCACACATTTGAATGCAAGTACAAATTGGTGGGAGGTGTAAAACAAGAGAGTTTTATATTGCCATGGACTGAAAAGCTGTCATCCAAGAAAAAAAAATCAAAATCAACACAGTTTGAGTAAAGTTCGCAGCTTCTAGAGGAAGGTTTTACGTAGACAAGACATTTATTGAGTTGTTTGGCTACAATAGTCAGATGTATGTTCGGGGGAATAAAGGTGGGGCATTAAACTTCACAAACACCGTACCAACTGTTAAGCAAGGTGGTGGCAGCAACATGCTGGCTGGTACAAGTGGATGGAATCCTGAAGGAGGTCTACCTCCTAAATCTTCAGTATAAACTCAAACCATTAGATAGATGTTAACTCTGAGCCTGTATCAGAAAACCATGAAATGTAACTGAAACAATGCTCCTCACAGCAAGAAGACCTGGGTTCGATCCCCAGGGTGGGGCATGTTCTTGAGTCTTGAGTTTGCATGTTCTCCACATGTTTGCGTGGGGTTTTCTCCGGTTTCCCCCACAGTCTGAAGACATGCATGATAGGTGAATTGGTGACTCTAAAGTGGCCCTTAGTGTGTGTGTGCGCCCCGTCTAGGGTTGTTTCCCGCCCTTGCGCTCATAGTTGCCGGCTGGGCACCGTGACCCTAATCAGGAATAAGCGGTTCAGAAAATGGATGGATGGAGTTTCTGGGTGGATGAAGAATATGTACATTGGAAATGAATCCCTCTATCCATCTGATCCTCTTCTTCCTAGTCAGGGTTGCGGCAGGTCCGGAGCATACCCAGAAACGCTGGATGCAATAATGAATGCTCCCAATGATATTGGAAATACACTTAGAATAATAGAACTTAAACTGTTTGACATTTTTGGCATTACGCAGCCATCCATTCCTGACGACTTAAAAATAAAGAGCAATTCTCCACCTTACAGCCTTTTTCACGTCTCTGTTTACTGCCTGAAAGAGCACAATATTGTATGCATGACTTCTGCCTGATCAAGCATGAATTTATAACCAGTTGATGTTTACTGCTCTAATTATTACTAATCTTAAGTTCGACTCTGGGGAGAGACTTAGAAAATCATCAAAGCGAGGAAAGATATAATGGAAATGTGGGTCCAGTGGGATCAACACATTTATAACAACAACAAAAAAGCTAGTTTATTAGATAAACATAGTTTTAGCTGCACTTATCTTTTTTATCAGTTACTGAATAAGCAGGTTTGGTGAATATAGCATCATTCTGGGCATGTTGTTAATTAATATAATAAAATGAAAAGAAATAAAAAAATCATATGATTTAAATTTGTAAATGTTTTTACATTATTTAAAAACGGTCAACATTACATGTATTATATCTGGACGTAAAGGTCAAATTTTATTGTAAATATCTATATTATTCAATATTCACCAATAATCAGGGACTGGCCAAACCCCCCAAGTCACCAATACAAAACTGACCAAAAGGGAAACACACCCCCACCCCCATCCACCCATGGTGGTAGTATAAAAAAAAAA
>CM067509.1:2965670-2996121 GCA_034509495.1 Acestrorhynchus altus | reverse complement strand
TCATAGTTGAGGTCTACCTATGATGTCAATTAACGGCCTCTCTCATCTTTTTAAGTAGGAGAACTTGCACAATTGGTGACTGACTAAATACTTATTTTCCCCCACTGTATATATATATATATATATATATATATTTTTTTTTTTTTTTTTTTTAATAAACACATTTCAAAAATACATAACTTTCACTAGATAAAATGACAAACTAGCAAATGTTCACACTTGTACAAATATGTACTATTGGATCATTTTCTCAATAAATAAATTAGCAAATATAATATTTTTAGGGTTACTGAGAGCCTATGAAACACAGTGATATGAGAAAGAAAGGGAAAACAAGGCTTCGCAGACGAGGGTTTTCTGAGGTTAATTCAAAAGAGACTTTTGCCACCCAACGCCAAAAAGACAATGTTTCTTTGATAGGAATCTGCCAGTGATGTCTGACTGGGCTTGTTTAAGCATGAACAATATTGCTCTCTCCCATGCAATGCCATAATGTCCCGGACTGCTTCCCTTTTCTCTCCCCTTCTCCCTATCTTCCAAGCCGGCTCACTCGTCTCCTCATTTTCCCTTTGCTCTCAAATTAGCCTTGTGTCAAGCAACGATCCCCTGGCAAGAGGATGGTCTGCTAAAGCTCTTTGTGTGAATTCAGTGACATGTCCAAGCACAGGCCCTTGCACGCTCCTCACGTTTTTTTTTGTTTTTTTTTCCCCATCTTCAAATCCAGTGGCACGGCCTATCTGAGACTCGCACACCCGCTAGTAATTAAACACCTCAATGAACAGATTAAGAATTTCCCCATTTGGAAATTTCATTACCATTGCTGTAATTGGATTCCCAATTTAATTAGCACTTCTCGGCAAGACAGCAGGTGATGCTGGTGCCAGGACCGGGTACTGTCCGAGCACAGCCGGAATATGGACCGTTCCAGCAGAGCTGTTTCCTGACCTGTCGCTTGGGACGTGGAAAATGTTTGAAAAGTGTGACTTAAAAAGTTGTACTCTTGCCACTTGAACCTATTTATTAATAATGACCGAGATCTGGTTGTAATGGTTTGTAATACACTGCTAGTATCTTCGTTGGACCTTCTTGCCATCATTGAGATGAGTGAGCGAAACCTTAAACAGCATCAGTCAGGAATCCAATAGGAGACACTACCTGTTACATAGGCTCTTAGTAACCCTAAAAATATTATATTTGCTAATTCTTTCATTGAGAAATGGATCAAATATTGCATATCTGTAAGTGTCAAAAGTATGTGAACTGCATGTTTGGAGAACAAAAGATAAGAAAGATAAACGAACATCACTTTAAAAAATGCTGAAGATGAAAAGATGATATGCTGGTATAAACATGATCATATGTAACAAAACTACTGGAGCATAAACTTTAATCTAAAATATTGATCTTAAATGTGATATTATATTTTGTATTTGATATTATCTTAAAATCATGCCAGTCAAGTCCTGCTCACCAGCCAGTATAAGAGGTCCGCCAACCTTCTGTGGGTCCTCTGTATGCAGTGGATGTACAGTCACAGACTGTAGCCCACATGTTGTCAAAAATAATTTTCTAACTGCGCTCTACCTCATTTATCATTGCTCTGTTTCTGACCACAGGGCCACTGTTGACCAGATATCATTTGGGTGGTGGATCATTCTGAGCACTGCATTGACACTGACATAGTGGCATAGTGGGGCGTGTGTGTGCTACACCCATCATTGTCACTGCCAGGTTGAGAGTGGCTGTACCAACCGAAAATACTAACATGTCCATGCTTTAACTCTTACACCCCAAGATCTGCACTTTGTGGGCAGTTACATGCCGGCATTCTAAGCTTCATATCTCAGGATCAGAGTGAGCTACAGACATGATACACATACCATAACAAACTACAAGACACATCAGATTTTCTCCTCATTGTGTGATGAAATGACAGTAACTTAGTTTGAGAAAACAACTGAAATTCACTCGTTTCCAACTGAATTGAATCCCGATTTAAATGCCAAAGGAGCTTCCAGTGCATGTTTACTGCTCTGTTCATGTCTACGTGCTGAACCTGCATACAGACTCTGTCTGTTGTGAAGGAAGGCTGTTTTTGCCTCTTTCAAGTTTCAGAATAAAAGTCATGATAAGGGATACTACTGATATGTACATAAATAACCAAATAAAAAAGATAGACAGGTTGTTTTTTATTTTATTTTATTTGTTCTATTGTCAAGTATTTTAAAGAAGGTATGTATTATTATCAATTTTCAGCTCAAAAACCCCCTGGATGATCAATTTCAATAGGATTTCTGAGATATAATGTGCGTTTTAGTCCTTATAAGCAAAAAACTGCAAAAAACTACATTTTTTATCAAAACATGGTCAAATACATACAAATATTTAAATTCTGTCATGATTTACATCTCAAATGAAGCCATATTTGAGTAGCCTAAGAAAATAATAATATCTGGCATGTGTGTCAGAATTCTTTTCTAATTGTTAGCAAATAAAAGTATGTTGAACTACAAACACATCCAACAAAATTGGCTTATGTCAAATAGTGCCTTCTGGCAGTTGTTCTTTATAATGTGCCAAAGTTTCATGATGAATGGGCCAATAGAAATGCTTGGAATAAAATATTTATACATTGACTTCCATTGAAGGTCTAGAATGTCCTGTAAGCTCTCAAGAATGTGTTTATATGACATTATCTTCGCTTGATTCTAGATGTGGCTCTGAAAACATACCAATAAACAGCTCTGAAAATGTAATCTCTCTCTCTCTCTCTCTCTCTCTCACACACACACACACACACACACACACACACACACACACACACACACACACACACACACACACACACCTTTATCAAGCATTTAAATCTTCAAGAAATTGCCAGCTCAAACCGCTTGGCATGCAGTCAGCCATAATTTGACAGGCTGCACTTTTTCTCTCCTTTGCAATCTGAAGGGTTCTTTATAGTGTGCTCCACCTCCCCCATCCTCCCAAAAAAAAGAAAAGATGAATGTCGTGTAAGCATTCTTGTCATTTCTACAGAGAGGCAAGACTAATTTGCAGAGGCCCATTTTGGAAAATAATATACAGGAGCCGATGGCTCACCGCGATTAAGCTAATAAATTCAATTCAAAGGCTTTTGGGGGAAAGTTTCTCAAAGTGCGGCCTGCATGGATCAAGAGACGATGACACAGATAAAAGCAATAGCGAGATGTGCTGGGCAACTAGTAGAAGTCTCGCTGGGAGACATCGCAGGATCTGTAATCCATTTAAGAGCAAAACAGATCCAAAGACGTCTCATAGGAGCGTGGCGCCTTGTGCTGGAGGTCAGGAACCTCAACGAGGACAATAATTAATCATTACTTTTCAGTGGGGGGCATATAATGACTTCAGTCGGGCCGTCTGCTCTGCTTGACTTTGGCCCTGCTGTTTTAACCTGATGTACGTTGTCTGTTGTTATGCACTCTCCACTCCATTTATCACTGGTCAGTTTCTGACCACAGAACCACAGTTAACTAGATATTATTTGGATGGAAGACCATTATCAGCACAGCGGTCACACTAATGTAGCACCACATGTAGTGCTGGAGTGTAATTTCTAGGTTGAGTTTTGGATTTTACTCTTATTTAACATGGAGCCTCATCAACCTTTCTTCTGGATGGACCAATGGGGAACAATGAAACTTGATTTATATATTTGACGACCCAAAAATATTTGCCCCAGTTTACCACCTTATCTGTAAAAAACATAGTGGTGGGAGCCTGGTCTGAGCCTGCATGGCTGCCACCAGTACTGGCTCAAAAATAAAGATGCTTCAGCCTAATTTAATCTAATGTACTATATTTGACTAATTTATGATATATATCACAGGTGTGTCCAATCATGAAAGTGTGCTCAAATGGTTAATAATAAAAGCAATTATATTTCTATATTTCTATAGTCCTTAATTTCCCTGAAGGAACCCTCCCAAGGAATAAATAAAGTTCTATTGTATTGTATTGTATTGTATATATATATATATATATATAAATAAATATAATTGCTATTATTATTCACCACCATTTAATGGTACATATGTCAATATAGCATAGCATATATCCAGCATATATATATATATATATATATATATATATATATATATATATATATATATATATATATATATATAAAGACAAATATGTTTCAGTTGCTAAAAGTAGGTGCCTGGTGAATATCTAATAGTAATATCTAAAGTCCCAGAGCTTTGGCAGAAAGCTGTTTGACTTCTTGTACATTTGTGAAACCTTTAGGAGGCCTGCACTTGATGATCTTAAATGTAATTTTGAACATATCCTGTCAGGCATTCTGAGATATATGACAGTGCAAATCCATTAAGCACTTAAAACAACAAATGCATCAATTCTAAAAGAAACAGACAGCCAGTGCAGTGTAATAAGTTCTGTAAAATGTTTTTCGCTCAAGCTGCAGCGTTTTAAACGTGGTGCAGTCGGTCTGTTGTGCTTTTTGTTAATCATATAAACAGTGCATTAGTCCAGAGCTGTGGATAGTGCAGCGCGAGGAAAGGTCTTGCTCATACTATGTTCCCTCTAGTTTGCTTTTTCTACCCCTAATGCTGGTCTGGGCCTCTTGGGTCATTTTGTTGGGTTATTTCCATCATGCTGGGCACTCGTTGGAACACTGGTTAGAACACCTTCTTATTTTTGGGGTTTATTTTTAATACCTAAATTCTGGGTTAAGCCTGTTGCAGTGTTATTTCCACAATGGGTTTTGCAAATATTTTTGGAGCCACGTAGCATTTTTTAGTTTGTGACTGTGTCAAAGTAAATAGCTTAAGTAAGTGTGCAGATCCCAGCATATAGAGTTTGAGTCAACAATCCTCACTTTCTCCTGCACATGTTTAGATGATAGCAGCTAAAACCTGAAGTCCTAGACTGGAACTGCTTGAGGAGAAGAAGCTAGATGGTAAAAAAAAAAAAAAAAAAAAAAAAAGGTAGCAGAAATGGCCCCGTCAAGCTTCACTGTCAAACAGTCTCCGGTCCCTGACAGAATAAGTTTCCAAGTACCTTCAAGTGACTTTTCAACACCGTTATCTTCTTAAAACCTGTCTGAATTTCACACAGGCCGGGAAGCAATGAGGAAAGCTATCGATCAGTCGCTCCCATTTTCTCTGAGGCCCTGGAGGCGTACAGTGAGAGGAACCGCGAGGGACATCAACGAAAGCCCCAGCAAATGACAAGAGATAAAAAAGGAACCACGGAAAACTTCACCCTTGAAACTCATTTAAACACGGATGGAAGATCAATGGTCTGGTGCAAGAGACACAAGAAGCCATCTTGCCATCCGGGATGAACATCATTGCGTCACTTGCAGAACGTGGTCCCCGGGGGTTCTTCAGCAGCGACACAGATAGGCATTCATGCTGAGATGGTTGCATGACCCTGAAGCTGTGCGTATTTTGATGAGCCACTTTGCTTAATTGCACTTAATGCACATGGAATAGCATTGACGTATCTGTCCTTAAATCAGTGACGGACCTCATTCTGCTTAGATGGCTTCTTCTGATTTTCCCTTTGGTCACTAACAAGCTTCTATGCTCATTAGTCCTCTAGTTAATGGACATTAACACTCTCCAATGAAGCACACTTGTGGCGATGTGTGGGTTTTCTGTTTTCTTTACTGCAAATTAGATTAGATTAGATTGAACTTTATTGCGATTGTGCAGCGTACAGGTACAGAGCCATGCAGTTAGCATCTGAGCAGAAACGCAATAAATAATGTTATTTAGTATCCAAGCAGGTGGTGCAATGAGTAAGGCAGGTATGAACGAAGTACGTTTTTATGAGTTTATACAATTAAAGTGCAATAACAGTACAGAGGGTGCAAGAAGGACATACATGGCAGTGCAATGTTAATTACGGGGCAGTGGCAGTGTCCTTGCTATTAAAGTGGCATTGAAAAATAGAAAAGACTCTTTCTGAGTCTGCTGGTGCGACAGCGGTGGCTCCTATAATGCCTGTCGGTTGGGAGGAGGTTTAAAAGTCTATGGTTTGGGTGAGAAGTATCCTTGATGAGATATCTCGCTCTGCCCAGGCAGCATTTGTGATAAATGTCCTGATCGGTGGGTAACTTGGTGCCTGCTGTAGTGCCCTGCGGTCAGCTGCAGCTGCAGGTTGTGAGTATGTTCTCAATGGTACAGCAGTAAATGTTCAACAGCAACAGGTTGGTGTGGTGCAACAGATACCAGCAGTGACCAGTGGCTCTGTATGCATCAGCCATGTTGGTGTAAACTTTATGCAATATTTTTTATGTCCCCTTGTGGTGCAGAAGACATTTAGATGAAACTTTGGAAGTCCAGGACTTCCATAGCCATGTACCAGGTCAGTGCCTGCCTAAAGTGATCTGAAAGGACAACCGCTGACCACTGCTCTGGTCATGTGTGCTCACTGCTCCCTGAGTGTGTTTTCAGTTCCTATCCAACGACTAGTTTATTGACCAGTTCTTCATTAAAGTAAATCAGTTTAGCTGATGGTGGAACCGAACTAATCTATGCAGTGTCTGGAGTTTATCAAACCAACATATCAAGAGCTCTACTGACCAACAAGGAGTGGCATGAACTTGGCATTGTTTTGCATTTCTTCTAATATTATATTGTTTTATATCACACTTTCTGGAGTACCACACACACACACACACACACACACACACTGCACTCAAATCACTTTGTGTATGTGTGTATAGAGGAACATGCTCTAATATGATAAAAGTTCTTGTTTTTTTTTTTAATATTGATGTGTAGTAGCACTGCCCTCCCCTTCTCAGTTCTGAACACACTGTTCAGTGCTGGGTTAGAGCCAAAGAAGCAGAGTAATGGAGCTTTTTCAGCAAAGTTTCAATTCTAACCAGGCATAATTCAAGAATTAAGATGAGGTGGGAGTATACCTCCCCTAATTGATCTATTTAATAAATAATGAAAAAAAATATATATATACTGTATATTTACATGCATGATGTGTCTGTACTGTAATATCACTTAATGAAGACACATGATGAGACACCTACTCTAAACAGCAAGGCTGACACAGACTCTAATACAAAGAGTCATGTCATTAAATAGGATGTGGCTCATGATATTCTACTTCTCTGCTTCGTACAGAGACGAGAGCCAGCCATTCTGCAGTGCTATACTGTTTAATTCATATATATATATATATATATATATATATATATATAGGCTGACTTTCAGGCTGACTTTAATACAGATTTCAAAAGCACATAATAATGAAGCCAGACATTGTTTGCATATAATAAAAAAATGGACAGAATTATTTGAAGAGCATCAAAGATCATAGGTTGTAAACATAAGCACACAACGTACCATTACACGAGCAACCAAGATCAATGAGGACCCTCACCATCCACCTTTCTCACTTCTGGACGAAGGTATAAGTCATTAGCTGGCAGGACAGAACACCTTAATCCGGCTGTATTGTTACAGATATTTCTACTGTACTGAGAATAATTCCACCAGCCTTCCCATGTGGTAATGAAAGAAACTTGAACTTGAACTTGACACATCCAGACAGACAGAAGATACAAGGATCTTGTCCTTGGTTTAAATGGCAGCAATAGATTATCTCTTCATTTTCTGTTTCTTGTTCCCTCCTCGTCCCCCAAGGGTACTTAAAACCAGAAAGTCTATAGGAGAGATCATCGGAATAGAAAGGACAGTTGATAGACATCGACTGATTAACTTGTCTATATAACTTGTCTTCTCCTTGACTTCTCTGCAGCCTTTGACATGGTACACTACAAGATACTGGCTCCGTATGGTGATGGTTTGGATCATACCTGGAGGAGCATTCTGACCAGGTAACATAGCAGGGTGCCACATCTGCTTCATGCAGACTCTCCACTGGTGTCCCACAAGGCACAGTGCTTGGTCCTCTTCTCCTTTCTCTCTACACTCATTCTCTTGGCAAAGTAATGCCTTCTTATGGGTGTTCCTACCACTGCTATGCTGATGACACTCGACTTATCCTCGCTTCCCCACCTTCTGACACACAGGTCTCATCCCGTGAATGACAGCCCATCACCTTAAACTCAACCCCAGCAAGACTGAACTGCTGTACATTCCTGGATCCACAGATCCTCACCATGATCTTGCCATTTCCTTTGAGATCTCACTGGTCACTCCATCGGCAGAACCACAGAGCCTCGGCTCACGTTGCAAACCTGACTCGGCCGTGCAGATTTCTCCTTTACAACATCAGTACAATTCAACCTTGTCTGTGTAGAGAGGTCACTCAGATGCTTGCTCAGTCTGTTGTCATTTCAGGACTAGACCACTGCAACTCTCTTCTCTCCTTCCTATGCAGACCATCAGGCCCTTGCAATTGATCCAGAATACACCGATACAGCTTGTCTTTAATGTTCCCAAGTTCAGCCATGTAACTGCTGTGCTCTCGTCACTGACTTCCTATAGCTGCTCGCATCTGATTCAGCCTCTCTGTTCTTAATGGCAACGAGAAACAGCTCGTCTTCGATATTTTTTCTGAGTGAACAGCAAAGCACTTTTGAAAATCACATAATATTGTAGCTACAATTCAGACAAATTTGACTTTTATTTGTTAATGTCTAAATAACATCATTAAGGTACAAAAGATGTAACAGTGTACTGAATAGATATTTTAATGAGACTGATAAAAAGTCAATGACCCATAAATAAATAAACATATAAATTATATATATATAATTATTGTATATATGCAATATTTTTGGAGCCACCAGTACTTGCTCAAAAATAAAAATGCTTCATCCTAATTTAATCTAATTCACTATATTTGACTAATTTATGACATATATATATATATATATATATATATATCACAGGTGTGTCCAATCATGAAAGTGTACTCAAATGGTGGTGAATAATAATAGCAATTTTATTAATATATATATATATATATAAAATCATATATATAATGATTAGTTGTGACTATTAAACCTAAGCCTTCACTCTGGGCCACATAACAAATGTTTAAACACTCCAGCAGCCCAGCAGCACTGCTGTGACTGATCCCCTTATTCCAGCATAACACACACTAATACAACACTACTGTGTCAGTGAAACTGCAGTGCTGAGAATGACCAACATAATAGCTGCTCTGTGGTGGTCCTGTGGGGTTCTGACCATTGAAGATCAGGGTGAAAGGAGGAGAATAAAGTCTGAATTACAGTCTGTAATAATAGAACTACACAGTGCTCCTGTGTGGTCAGTGGAGCTGATAAACACACTCCTTGCATCAATGTGAATGATCATTTTCCTTATCTGGGATGCTAAATACAACATGCACATCACTGTCTAAACAAACAAACAAACAAACAAAAAGGTTCTGGAATGGCTGTATGTTTTTCACCCCAATGGTATTCCTAGACCAGCCGAGCTACTCTTAAGTAGGTCCTTGCCATCACCTAATAATTTAGGAATCAGTGTCAGTGCCAAATGCCAGTGCATTTAATTGACCTGGCCTGTGCTTGGGCACAAATCTAATCTGGCAGGCCAATCTCAGAATGCTCAAAACAATTCCGGAGCTAACAAATTAAAAAAGGAAGTGCCTATATCTCTACATTTGTCTGAGTTCACTTTTCAAGACAAGCTGGCAAGCTCTATCAGCCGGGACAAACAAGAAAACAAGCAGGATTGTTTGTGACTGCTAATCTACATGCAAAGCAAGTTGTTTTTAGTCAGCTGTCTGTCAGGACAGGAACGATAACATTTTAATGATTCAGCTGACTGTCTGACGCCTGTCTGGGGCACAAACCTCGGTGACCAGGATTTTGCACTTCTTTGCACTCCGCTGTCTGAGGAGTGGGAGTGTGCCGGTTCACTATATCTTAATAGAAGTCTTGTTTCATTCTCTACATGTAGTAGATCTTTAGGGATGTTGTATTAGTGAGTGAAAGTAGTGTTTTTCTCCGACTGGCTAAACGTGGAAACAAATGCCAAAACAGTTCTGCCATGAACTCCAGAATACCTCTGAATTAGGCACTTTCCACCAAAAGAACTTTGGTTCATGAATTGTTTTCTTTTGGGCTTAAAAGAATCTTGGTGTTTTTAACCGTCCCGCATTTCCACCAGTTTTAGTGGAACCGAGGTTACGTCACAGACTACGTCATTAACAGAGGGTGCTACCCAGCATCAGTAAAGAAAAGTGAGAAGATGGCAGAGTGTATAGATGACCTGTGAGGGTTTGTTCTGTTACAGATATTTGTTTTTCTCCAGAAAGCAAACATGGATCAAACATGGTTCAACTTTTGACCTTAAGAAGATGTAGAACACTACAACATGCAAGAAGAATGGGATTTCATTGCTCCTAGCTCCTACAGAACTACAATCCCCCACAGTGGTTTGAGCTAAATCACCTACTAATCTTTGCTTCCTGCTGCAAACAAACATTTCAGGTTTAAGAACCTACTTTTGTTGGTGGAAATTAGGTTTGTGAACCAGAATGGAATGGGTGGAAAAGGGCACAGTGTGTCTTGTGGTATCTGGCACCAACATTTTAGCAGCAAGTCAATGAGACTTGGTTGCCTATGACCATGTGGGGACATGCCCATTCCGTTTGACTGGTTGTCCTTTCTTGGAGCATTTTTGGTAGGTACTGACCACTGCATGCTGGGAACACCCCACAAGACCTGCCTGATATTTTGGAGATGTTCTGACCCAGTCATCTAGTCTTCACAGTTTGGTTCTTGTCTCTGATTGTTGCACTTGTCCATCGACATGTCAACTTTTAGAACTGACTGATCATTAACTTCCTTATATGTAGATCCCACTTCTTGACAGGTGCCATTGGATCCAGATCAGTGTTGTTGACTTGTCCTGCAGTGGTTTTAATGTTATGGGTGATTGTTGTACATTATTATCATATGTAACCCAGTCAGTTGGCAGTTTTAAAGGCATTTTGAGCATTTTAAGGATGTTGTGCTCAGGTTTTGGACAATAACAATACCATAAAAAATGCAACATTAGTTCATTCACATACTCGTCTACAAAGACCAATAAATAACCTTCATTACAAAATAATCTCCTTCAGGTTTTATTGTCATGTAGACTATAACTTTATAACAGTATATATATATATATATATACTATATAGTATATACTATATCATGATAAAGTCATAAAGTCAGCTACCTTAAAAAGGTCAGTGGACACTGTTCAGTCTTCCTGGTTTGAGTGATAGACTATAATACTGACTGGTGTATTTTGCTGCTTTCCTAAAAGCCTGCATATTCACATCGTTTGAAAGAAATTGTTCTTTATATTGTTGTTCTTTTTATTATATTCTTTATATTGACGACCACTCGTGTTTGCACAATATCTTAGGCATCACTTGCTCTCTTTCTCTCTCAGTCGAATTACATTATTCAACATTTAAAGCTTTGTCTTGGCAATGATGCAATTTTAAGCAGGTCTAAAGGAAATGTCTTTGACACTCGTTTCACCAACAGGGCAACAGAAAAGTCATTATTTTGACTTTATATTTTTTTCTTTTGTGGAGCTGCAGGACAGAACTAAACACACAAAGAGTAAATCCTGCTCACTCACTCACTCACTCACTCACTCACTCACTCACTCACTCACTCACTCACTCACTCACTCTCGCTCTCGCTCATTTGCTCTGTCTGCCCTTCTCTCTCTTTCTGTCTCTCCCTGATGTGCAATTATAGTGAATTCTCAGACAATTGAAAAACTTTTTGACAGGCGGACAGTCAAGAGAATGTGGTGTTATGGTCATACTGAAAGGCAGCAGTGTGATTTTAGCCAATGAACAATCAAGATGTGTTTGCATCACCATGCAGACTGACCACATCGATCTATGTGCGCTAAGCCTCTGCTGCCTCATGGCCTCTGCACCTGGCTGTTTCCCCTGCAATTACATCACTGTTGCCATGCACACTGTGGGGCATGTCTGCATTAAGTGTGAGGCAGCCTGTGTCCAGTCGGCACAATATGCAATGAGCTTCCTTAAGAGTTTGTTGAAGGGTCTGGTTGGGTTCCTTTTTAGCCTACCATGTAGCTAGTACCCATTGACTCTATTGACTTCGCTTAAACCAACTGAAGACGGTTCTAGTTTCTAGGACACATTTAATGCCTTGTCCGGCATGCTGATGTTTGTGGTACTAACTATTGGGAGCTTAGGTGTCTACAAATTCCAAAGAGATTGTCTGGTTCTTGAACAGGCCTGAACTTTATAATAATCCAAAAAAAATCAATCAATCAATCAATCAATCAATCAATCGATCGATCGATCGATCGATCGATCGATCATCAATCGATCGATCAATCAATCAATCGATCAACGCTTAGAACCAGAGATTCACACTTTACAGGCAGTCACATGCCGTATCTCAGTATCAGAATATAAAATCCAAGTTTACTTGCCAAAGGACCTTCCAGTGCATGTTTACTGCTTTGTCCATGTGTACATGCTCAACCTTCTTGCAGACTCTGATGGATCAGAGAGAGGGGGCGGGGCTAATGAAGACACTGACCCACATATTAGGTTGCTGAGGCTGTTTGCTCTCTTTCTTTGCCCACAGAGTGTTCAAATTTCATAAAAATGTCCTGAGAAGGGATAATACTGATGAATATATACATAATTTTTTTGGACCCCAGTCAAGCATTTTGTAGAAAGTATTATTATAAATATCCTTGTCAATCTAAGCATTACAAAAAAAAAATCATAAACAAATCTTACATTTTCATTTTCTCAAAAACATGTGAGGTGTTTTTTTAGGTTATAAAAATTGTAAGTGCAAGGAATTATTTCTTTTATTTTTATCAAATTCACCTAGGCTCAGCAGTCTAATGTGCAACCTCTATGACCTGAGAATCGCAGGTTCATATCCTGGGTCATGCTGCTTGTGGAGTCTGAGAGAGGGCAACATTTTGGCTCAGCAGTCTAATGCACTAACTTTGATCCAGATCATGCTGTTTGCCATCAGCAGTCAGAGTATGAAAGTGCAAAATGTGCCATGCACTGATTGGGTAGATGGTGCTCTCTCTTCACATCACACCAAGTGTGATTCTGGCTGGTGCAGGCATCTGTCAGCCATTGTATTGACACTGGAGTCCTGGTGCTTTCCTCTGAGTGAATACACACTAGTGGCAGTGAACACACATGCCCAGAGCAGTGGGAAACCCTATCTGCACCCAGCACCCAGTGACCTGGAGGAGCTCAGTGCCTTGCATCATGTCCTGCCATTTCAGGGATTCAAACCAGCAACCTTCCAGTCACAACGCTGGTTCCCGAACCACCAAACCACAGTTGCTCCCAAAGGACCGCTGAAGGTTAAAATTTAGTGCTGACCACCAACCTCAGAAAGTGTGTAAATGACATTCACTCTATAGTGCAACCACCAAACATTTTGAACAAGCCCAGTGTCAATTTTAACCAAACTGTGACGCTATCTATTTGCGTCGTAATAATACGTTTACCTTAAATGGCATCGTGGAAAAATGCTTTCCAATTATTTGTTTACTTATTTGCAGGCAGTTGTTCATGTTATAAAAATAATAGGCCAAAATTTGCTGCTGCAATGATTGAATCTAGAAAACTGTTTAACTGAAGAAAAGGAGGAGGAGTGGAAGGAGACTGAGATTGTTTCTCATTGTAACAGTTTCACAGCAAATTGGAACTGGCTCGATTACTGAAGATGGATATGACACTATACACAAAGCCACTACTACATCTTTAAATATATAGCTTTCCTTTTAATTTAAAGCTAATTTGTGCATGCTCTGAATATCCTCTTTGTTTACTCTCTATTTTCTCCCTGTCATGCCTCAATAACCCACATTTTGCGCGACTCCGTCATGATGGGATGCTTGCTGTCCCCACTTTGAAGCATAATTAATAAGACGGAGACCGAGCAGCGCTTAATTAAATTTTTAATCCATTTCATGTCGCAAGCACTTTGTTTGTACGCCCGGCGCTTAAGCGTCGCTCAAAGTGTCGCTTGATCAAAGAAGACCTCGCTCTCCTCATCAACTGACAGACGGGCTTCAGAGAAGAGAGGACGGTCACTCAGACCCCAGCACTCTCCCTGGGGGAAGTGTTGGCCCAGTAGTAATGATCTGCTCCTGCATATTACTGTGCCTCGGTGTTACATTAGCATGTTTACTCATTTGTCGTCTGCAGGAAAGGTCATTCCAGTGGAAATCTGAGGTGATGCTTGTCGTGTAGAGATTCTCGGCTTAGTGGTCATGAAGTGCTTGGGTTAATGGCTGGGTGATGGCACACAAACTCTCCACTGTCGAATCCCTGGAGATGCTGAATTGGATGAAACTCTGTGTCACTGTGAAAAGCTTAGCAAGATGAAAAGATGCCCTATTTTTCTAAAGGATTAAAGGAATAAAACACTTCTTTAATATTTTAAGGAAGAATAAATCCTTAAAAAAAGGAAAAATAACAAAAAATAAGCACTCAAAACAAAACTTCCCACAAAAGGCTTGTAGTTCTGTAAGATTCTTGGGTGGCCTTGGGTTGCTCAGCACTTTTGAGGTCTTTCCACAGATGTTTAATGATGTTTAGACCAGTTGAAGTAGTCTATTGTGGATTTTATGGAATGTTTAGGACAATGATGCTGTTCATAACAGCTGGAGGGGAGATCTTTTCACCCTTTTTACTCCAAACATATCTTCACTTTTTGTGACCAACATGTTCTGTTTTAAACCATAGTCCTCAGGAATTAATTTTGTGAGGACACAGGAAATGGTCCCTTTTGATGACTTTTCCATGAAGGACAAATTTGTGCTGACGCAGTAAAATGCACCACTACTCTAGACTCTGTCAATTGGGTTTTTGATTGTTCCTACAATCATAGCCAACAAAGACTGCGCCAGTGTTGAGGGTCAAACTCAAAAGCCTGTATCATGCTTTTAATGCATGCTCCTCATGCACTTGCCCACTTTTGGAGAATATGGGCAAGGGTATCTCATCTGACCTGATCACGTTCTCACATCCACAAACAGTTCACTCCAAAGAAACTGTCAGATGGTCAAACATCTTTGTAATGCGGGGGTTATGCTGTGCAGTCCTATTGTAATACACCTCTCTATTTAGTTGTGGACGGACTGTTCTTTCTTACAGTCTGTTCTCATTGTGCGCTGACATTCACCTGAGGAACAGCTGCTCTTCCTTGTTTTCTCACAAACTGCACTAATGCACAATAATAAACCCTCTTTAAAAGTCACACAATGTTCCCATTGGGGAATATTCTGAATTACCACCGACAGCAAAATGATATTTATTTTTTTCCGAGGGGAAATTTTCTTATTGTCAATGTCAATGACTAGAAAACGACTCACATCCTCAGATATCTATGAACTGAGAGGGGTCCAGTTACAGTAAAGATTTCACAGTGCACAAGTGATGGAAATCTGTCAATAAGACCCGAACATCCATTCTGAAGCCCTTTGCTGTTGGTGCCATGTAATTGTGTCGCTGACTGACTGTTCAGCCAGATACTCTAATAGCTAACTTAACACTGATATTTGTTTCATTGTTGACAGTTCAGGTTACACACTGAACTCTCAAAGAGGTAAAAATTTACTAATCGAATTGGTATGTATGCTGATGTTCAGCTTGGCAAAACATTTGTATTTCTTATCCAAAACTCAAGTTAGAAAATTGGAGAAAAAGAAAAAAGCAAAATGTGGTTAAACAGTTGGATAGTATTTGTACGATATTAGATGTGATCTGTACATCAATCACATCAGCTTCATTACCAAAGATCACAACTGCAGTTTAGCATCAAAAAAGCAGGTTTTAAAAGCAACGGAACTTCAATCATTCTTCAAACATACGTTCTAGCCTATGTTCAGATTGAGAAAGCTAGAAATTTTCAGTTTCATTATGAAGTCAGAATCTCAGAATTTCAGGGTAAAGACATAAATGCAAAAAAAATTGTAAAAAAAACACTGAATTTATTATTTTAGCAGCTGAGCTTATTGTGTTTCGGTAATTCTGCCATATATTACAGTGAGAATAATGGAGGGAGAATAACATTGAGCAGACTAACATAAAAATAGCATCGCAAAACACAGAATTAACTGTTAAATTCAGAACACAACAGAAACCTGCAGGGCAAAAGCTTTTCTACGAGTTTTGCATAAAACACAAGACACAAAAAGACACTTGCAACAACATTGTTAAATCCTAAACATACCTCAGGGCGAAATTAAGTCCAGCCAGTCCACCCTTATAAATCACAAACTAACAATCCAAACAAACTATCAAAATCTTTGTGTGATTTTATTGCTTATTTCGTGCATTTCAAAAATACCACTGAAAAAAATGAAGCAAATTTGTCCTTTCATAATGAAATACTGTCAAAACAGTGTAGCTGTAAACATGGCGTAGTTGTAAACACAGGCCACTTTTCCCTTCTGGAGGAACTGCTAAATTAAATTACAGATGTATATATTGTTGCTGTCCAATGAAAACCATGTATCTCAATTTTTTGATTTCTCCATAATGTGAATCAGACAGATGTTCTTTATATCGTATCAGGGTTTTATGATTAATGGAGCAATAGAAATGCTCCAAAATCACTTTATTTATTCTTTATTTTATATTAACCTCCACGATAACTTGTTTTTTGTTGGACAGCGACTGTATAAACATCTGTTGTTACATGTTAGTCATCAATAGTCAATACACATTCATTAAAAAAGTAACCAAAAACAAGGAAACAAACCCTTAAATCTGAATGGAAACAATAAAAAATGGCCCTATTTCAGTTCTGCCAATTTTAAGCAGTGCCGAGAACACTGGCTCTTACCTTCTGTTCCTACGATCTGCAGTGGTACAGCATGTCAGAAACTATATCAATGAGCTACTGTTGATGATTGAGACTCTCTTGTGTGATCACACCTCGAACAGAGACAAAAGCTGAGCTTTATTAGGGCCTAAAATCAGGACAAACCCAGATATGAATTGAGCATATAATGCTTTATGTGTGACAAACGGTCTTCAGAGTAGAGAAGACAACCACTGCCTTAAGTAAAGTTATGGATGTTTGTTCCATTTTTACACTGTTATGTAATATGGCTTATAAGGCAGATGTGGAGATGATCAAAGGAGCACTCCCTTCTCTGGGTGGGTAGGATATCACTCCCTGTCCCTGCATCACTTAGCACATTTCTAACTGTCTGTCAGCTGACAAAACAGAATTGGACAGTTGGACAACTAGCAAGTTGAGCTGTCCTCAGTACTCTGTGCTCTGACCGCTGATGGCAAGCAGTCACTGAGTCACTCAGAGCCATATTATTATTACCAAATTTGAATCACATCAAGGTTTGTAGGTCTGGATAAACTTCACGTGATGCTTTGTCCTGTTCGTGTGGACACGGTGGAGGAAGAGTAAAATAGGGGGTGAAATGAAAGTAAACCTCCAAAGAACACGAGTGGTAAAGAATAACAGACTGAACAGCCCTACACAAGCCTTCGTTGCAACAAAGCACATATTTGTATACGATGTTGCTCGTTGTTTATCCTGTATGTTCAAGCATTCCATAATTAAAGTGGAATTCCATCAATTTGTCAATATTTTTTTATAATTACATGCCTAAAATGCCTAATTAAAAACTGTATTCTACAGAACTCAATTCTGGACTCCGTATAATTTAATGCTGCTAAAAGCTTAACCAGAGAATGATATTACAGGAAACAGATACTGCCTGGTGCCTGAGACATTGTGTTACAATAGTTCTGAAATATAATTTTAATGTAAAATATTTTAAAAACTGTTTTAAAGTACTTTCATGGTGAAGGAATACATGTGGAGCATTGTAGGGTAAAATAATATCAAAGGAAAGTGTTGTTTTCTTTTGGATTTAACACTATTTTATCATCATCAGCATGTAAACATGATGTAATATGCTGATAATGTTATTTTATTATTATTTTTATATTTAATCCTATTTGTTTCTTATTATTTAATTTTTGTCTTTTTAATTATTATTTAATTATTGTCTATTTTACTCTTGTACGGTGTCCTTGAGTGCCTTTGAAATAAAACGTATTAGTATTACTATTATTATTATTACTATTATTATTATTATTATTATTATTATTATTTTATTTACAAAAACTTAATAAAAGGTATTTATACTCTTCATTTGAGATGTTAAAATGGACAGAATGTTCCGTACTTTTATTAAGATATTTGAACACTGAATATAAACCAAGAAAGAGAGTAAACAAGGCCTCTCTTCTCATTTTCAACTGTAACCCAATATCTGGGTCAGTGGCATTATTAGCCCCGCCCTCTCACTGATCAGTCAGAGTCTGTGTGCAGGTAGAGCATGTACACATGGAGAGAGCAGTAAACATGCAGTGGAAGCTCCTTTACTGTTTAAACTGGGGTTTCATTCAGTTAGAAATGAACGATTTTTAGCTGTTTTCAAACTTGATTACTCACTGTTGGTTTGTGACACCAGGTTTAGATAGAACCTTATTACACAGAGCTAGAACATTTACATGTACATTAACATTTGCAGCATTTAGCAGAAGCCCTCATCCAGAGCAACTTAGATGTCCTAAGCTAGTTAGAAGAGTCTAGAATCCAGAGGTTCCTCACGCTTAGATGCTGTCAAAAACAAAAGTCAGAGACTAACATGATTCAGTAGAATTATAAACCTTTAAGGAGTTAAATCCTCTTGAAAGAGATGTCTTGTGTTTTTGTTTGAAGACGGCGAGTGACTCAGCTGTTCGGACCCCCAGGGAAAGTATTTTGGTACCAGGAAGAACAAAGTCTGGATGCCTGTCTTCCTTGCAAAAAGTGAGGGATGGTGGGTCAAGCCGAGCTGGACCTGGACACATTCTTGGACACTCATTCTTGGACACGTACTTGGACTCACAGTGAGAACACATTCTCACTGTCAGCCACTGGAACTCCTTGGTCACTCCTGAGAAGCTGGCAAAAATGAAAACTAAACCTCTGGAATGAGCATCAGTTTAGGAGTGTGAACTTTTCAGATGACTGTCAGATATTGGTCAAATAAAAAATTATTACGTGAACTGCCAAAGAAAAATTGGCTGTGTGTGTGTGAACATAACCTCAAAAGACACTGAGATTTCACTTTTGGATAGAAAATCATTATATTTCCATTGCAGAAGTCACAACTCCATCTTCTTATCACCACCACTGGAAACTCTAGTTAGGATTCTCTACAGTAAGCCATTCTAATATCAAACCACACTAAGTGATCTGGTGATTCTTTTTTAACAAGCTGTGATTGCAATTGGTTAATTACCGTTATCTCACTAAATTAGACACTGTTTTCTTTTTTTATAGCAGCATTTTATCTCTCTCTCTAATTTCATCATTGCCAATTCATAAAGATGTAAAATTAAAGACGAATCATGACTTTCAACATGGGATTTTAAACAATATTAGGAATTCAATTTTAGAGAGTTTAAAAAGGAAACAAGCCTTTAGAGTCTTTTTGAATCCTATAATTTTTGAGTTGGAAGCTCCAAGAATGTAATATGAATGAGTCTTGTGTGCCCATGACCTTGTCGCTGGTTCACCAGTTTTTGGACCACTGTTTTGGACCACTTCTGGTAGGTACTGACCACTGCATCCAGGAACATTCCACAAAATGTCTCTGATACTTATGCTTGTCTATTTTTCCTTTCCACACAAATCAACTTCAAGAAGTGGCTGGCACTTGCTGGCACTTGCTGACATATTGGTCCCCCCTTGACAGGAACCACTGTAGATGAAGATGACAGATGTTTTTCATTTCACTTGTCAGTGGTGCTAATGTTACGGCTGATCAGTGTATTTCAAATATTTATTTACAGAATTCAACAACTGCTCCGTGACTTTTATTAGAAATGAATTTCCAGGCAACAGTGTTTTTTTTTTTCTTCTTTCTTATGTCCAGAGGAATGCGTTACACTTATTGTCCATGGTGGTATAAAGATATGTAGCAGAGCCACATCTGCATCTCAATATTCCTTTAAAGCCACAGAGTTTGGTTTATTTAAGGATGACTTTTGACAAATGGTCAAAAAATATTTTGGCATCCATGTGCTAAATAGAAAGACCAATCTTGCTAAACAGAGCACACAAGGCCTCATAGTCTGACTATGACCATTTGGAGGCCGACACAAAGGGAACAGGCTTCTGAAAATGAATTCCAAAGTAGTCTAAGCTGTTTTGTGCTGATCTGGTGCTGGTGTGGTCCTGTTTGTCCAGCATCTCAGCAAGGGACCAGTTATGATTTTGTTTTACTAACCTTTTGTGCGATACCACATATTGACACATATTAACAGAATTCAAATATTTGTCCGTTTGACCATGATGAGTGCTAACAGGAGCGCTAACAGGAGTGCTAACAGGAGCGCTAACAGGAAGATGGAGGATGGGAAAGGGTAGGAATGACCAGTAACTCATAACTCACAACCCACAACCACAACACATGTGGACTTGTTGCAATATACATTTCAAGTGCAATTATAACAATGCAAAACACAGTTTCAAGTGCAATAACAACAATAATGTGCAATACTGCCTCCTACTGGACTCTTTTTCTACTTTTTTTTCAGGCACTATTTATATATATTGTATATTGTAATATAGTCTCTATATTATATATTCTTTATATTTATACAGTGTTTCTTACTAAATTATTATCTCGTTCTACCTTTTCTCTACTGTACTTATGCTGCGGCTGGAACCTTAATTTCCCTGAGGGAACCCTCCCAAGGGATCAAAAAAGGGTTCTATCCTATCCTATCCTATCCTATCCTATCCTATCCTATCCTATCCTATTTATGTCTTATAAGGACTAATAAACACTTATAATAATTCTTGCTGATCAGTCAGGGTCTGTATGCAGGTTGAGCATGTACATGTGGACAGAGCAGTAAACATGCACCGGAAGCTCCCTCAGCATTTTAACTTGGATTTAATTCAGTTGGAAACAAATGAGTTTGAGTTGTTTTTCAAGTTGGATTACTCTCTGATAGTCCATCACACAATGATGACCATGATGAGACCAAGTGTTGCAGTTTGTTATGAATATGTGTATTGTTTCTGTAGGTTACTCTGATCCTGAGTTATGAAGCCTAGAAAACTGTAACTTCCCACAAAATGCAGATAGGGGTTTGGCTTTCATTAAGCATGATTGTAAAAGGCCTTCTGACATCACACATACAAAATAAAAAAAAAGCTATGACCCAGCCAAGCTACACAGAGCAGAACAGGACCTTGCAGTATGACTATGACCTTTGCAGAACATCGGTGGCTAGCAGCCATGAACAAAAGGATGACTGATCAATGACCTAGCCTCCGACCCTGTGTAAGTTGTCATTCCTTGTCCATTGCAAAAGTACCTCGGGATACAGGCGAATGTGTCTGTGTGACGTGCAACATAAGAACCCTTCCTTTTGTTCAAAGTTTGACTGCTTAGTGCTCCCGGGGAAGCTGGATATAGCAAGAAATGTGGTGCTGGGGTGTGTGTGTGTGTGTGTGTGTGTGTGTGTGTGTGTGTGTGTGTGTGTGTTCTGTAATTTAATAGCTATTTAAGCCATAGGCAAAGATCAGTAACCTTGTCACATCTCGACACGAGTTTAACAGAAATGCAGACATGAAACTTCTTTTTGCCCTTAGCCTTTATGACAACGTTTCCAGCCTATTGTAGCTCAGGGGTCACAGCTGCATTAAAGCAGATGTTGGGTTCTAGCGTACATTCCTGACAAGATTAATAAAAGTTGCAAATTAAGCACAATTGCCTTTAAATAAAAAGACAAACCAAGTATTGTGTAATGCTTTATTGGAATCTATGCAGGATCATAGATGACAAGTACCCTCATTGACTACGGAATTGGCCATGAAGTAGTTGTTGGAATGGAATGAAACTGTGTATGTGGGAACGTAATGAGGATTATATGTATGTGAATACAATACTGAAAGGAGGCTCTAGTACCCTGTTTGAGTCTCCTAATCTGGATACAATATGAGGTACTGTTGGGCATGGAGATACAGGTTCTATATGGAATAATGGAGAACAGAGGTTGCAGCTGTGCCTGCAGATCTTGCACTCGTATGCTGTCAAACTGGTGGAGATGTTCTTGGGAAACCCTTGCTGTCTGTGAACATTATCCTGCTGAAAAATCACAGTTGGAAGTCCAGCCATGTGAGACAAAAAATGTGACCCACAGGATGTCCAGCACATATTGCTGAGCTGATATTATCCCTCATATCACTGCTAGGGGTGACCGATTGTCATATACAATGGCTCCCCAGATCATCACACCAGACATTGGGGCAGGGTGTTGCTCCACAGTAAAGGCATGGTTGAAATGCTCACCACAAGGCATCTATACGCAAACCCGACCATTGTCGGATCCCAAACAGACCTTGGATTTGATGTTAAAGATGATATTGTTCCAGTCCATAGCCATCCAGGTGTCTTATTTATGACACCACTGCAAAGGCGATGGTGGTTAATGGCAGGACATATAAATGAGTGTGGAGACACTAAAAGTCTTTCACCAAGACGTACACTACCCAAAAGTAGCCCCTGAGAGCCTTGTTATAAGGCAGCAGGGAAAGCACTTTGTGCCTTCTTGTGCCAAGACCCAGTGTCTAATCAGACCACATCTGTAATCATTTACATATCTGAATACTGACTTTTACAGCAATTGGTGCATTTTATTATGAATTTTTTTCTTCCCTACAAAAAATTATAGTCACTTTGTTGCTTTATGTTTAATTTAACTTTCTCAATCATGGATTTTTCTTTTTATCAGGCACATACCGTATTTTCCGGACTATAAGCCACTACTTTTTCCACGCTTTAAACCATGTGGCTTATAATGAGGTGCAGCTTTTTCTTCTTATATATGTTGTTTTCCAGGGTGCGGCTTATAGTCCGGTGCGGCTTATAGTCCGGAAAATAGGGTCATTGAGTGGAATGCTGTTAGTGAACCTGAAACTGTGAATACTTTGGTTCATGGTAGAATTTGATTCAAGATGAGCTTCGGATCTGTAATCTGATGAATGTGTAATTTGTTCTCGAAGAAATCTTCACGAAAAATGGTTATTATTTAATGTTATGAACTGCACTGACCTCTAACACACTCATACTTAATCACAGATTCCCATCACTCGCACAGCCACACACAGAAACAAGGTTTACTGGGAACAACACACCATGCGTACAGACAGACGTACATACAGGCGTACAGACGGGCCTACAGGCAGGTGTACAAAAAGTACAGAAAGTCAATTTTCCTATTTTGGACATGTGGGAATCAGGAGTGGACTTGATTCCACACAGGCAAGCCCCTGCATCAGCATGCTCATGGAGTATGAGTTATTGCTCTGTCACTGCTTTGACACCATTTCTGAAAAATGCATCCCACAACCTGCAGATCAGTGTTCTCAAAGACTTTTATTTTGGACAAAGTAGAAAACAAAGTTAAATGTAAAAATGACGTTGCTTATAATCAGTGCTTGAATTGGAACAAAAATACCAGAAGTCAGAGTTCGCCTTATTTGTATCTATTGCAGAGTTGGAGCCTCTCCCAGTTTGTACAGTGAGGTGCACTTGTAAGGTGGGACTCAAATAGGCACATTTAATCTTGCAAAATCCTGCACTTTTGATGCATTTTTTATGTACCAGGAGCTGGTGAGAAATCTAGGAACACAGAAAGAATTCCCAGTCTGCCAAAGAGTGAAATGAATAAACTGCTTGTACTGTGTACCGATGCGTACCGGCTCACTTCAAACACTGCTCACAATTAAACCAAGTTGCCAGTGTTGCAACTTCTTCCCACCCAAAGGAGCCACTAGACCCCATAAACAAATTGAGAGGGAGGAACATCAATTTTGGCTGCAGCTTATTAACTAATGTTTTGGTGTTTTTGTGACTCAATCTGTCTTATTAATCAAACTGAGGTCCGTCTGTCCGTCCGTCTTCTTCCGCTTTATCCGGGGCCGGGTCGCGGGGGCAGCAGTCTAAGCAGGGATGCCCAGACCTCCCTCTCCCCCGACACCTCAGCCAGCCCCTCGGGAGGGACCCAGGCGTTCCCAGGCCAGCCGAGAGACATAGTCCCTCCAGCGTGTCCTGGGTCTACCCCGCGGTCTCCTCCCAGTGGGACGTGCCTGGAACACCTCCCTGGGGAGACAGCCAGGGGGCATCCGGAAAATATGCCTCAGCCACCTCAACTGGTTCCTCTTGATGTTCCTCTCAAACTGAGGTGCAGAAGTAAAACTGTGAATTAGGAGAACCTGACTTCTCATCTTCTTTTTCATTCATGACGTGTTTATGTCATACTCCTAGAGATGTCTTCAGATTGCAGAATGGTAGACACATTGGAAAAAAAATAAAAAATAAATAAATAAATAAATAAACAAAGAAACAGCAGAATGGGGTTTTAATTATTAATAGTTGTATTCAGAAGTAAACGTTTTGATTTATTGAGAACTATTATTCCCCCTGTGACCCACATGGAGGAGATGGGGGGCATGGCCACAAGCACCAGGCCGAAGTGAACCAACTCAACATGCTTTCATTCTACTCAATATAGTTAACTCTTCACTTAGTCTAGGATACATGCCCAAATCTCTCAAATATGCAATTATTAATCCCATATTAAAAAAGCCAAATCTTGACCCTCATGACCTTACAAATTACAGACCAGCAAACCTCCTGCTCTAGCTAAGATTCTAGAGAGAGTAGTCTCCAATCAACTGTACCTACTCAACCGTCACAACTTAAACGAGGCTCTCCACCTGATTTAGACCCAACCACAGCACCAAAACAGCCCTGGTTAAAGTTACTAATGACCTCCTGCTCTCCCGTGACCAAAACCATAATGTTATATTAGTATTATTGGATCTTAGTGCCGCCTTTGATACCGTTGATCATTCCATTTTGCTTCATAGACTTGAGAATAACTTAGGAATTAAAGGAACAGTCCTAAAGTGGTTTCAATCATACCTGACAGACCGCTCCAGTGTAAACATAAACAATAATTACCCTATCACACTACAGTTAAATATAATTCCACAGGGTCTGTCTTAGTCCTTTACTGCCTCCCTTTACCTTCTACCGCTGGGTGATGTCATCCTAAAGCATAACACTCGACTTTCACTGCTATGATGACACCCAACTTACATATCAGCAAACCTAATGAGATCATTCACTCAGCTTTAATAACAAACTGTGTTATAGAGATTAAAAACTGATGACTTGTAATTTCCTTCTTTTAAACTCTGAAAAACCGAGGTCTTAATATTAGGACTAATAAAACCTATAACCCGATCAACTCAACGTTTTTCAATCATACCAGCTCACTGTGAGAAACCTTGGCGCCATATTTGACTCCCACCTTGATTCGACAGCCAAATTAGTAACGTAGTAAAGACAGGATTCTTCCATCTACGCAATATTACTAAACTGCGTAAATCACTCTCACACAAGCATGCAGAGATACTGATTCATGCATTCATCACATCTAGACTAGACTATTGTAATGCCCTTCTAGCTGGTAGTTCAGGGAAATCACTACAGAGGCTGGCAATCAGTACAAATCGCTGTTGCGAGGGTTCTCACCGAACTCGAAATTTGACTACATTAGTCCGGTTCTTTCATCTCTCCATTGGCTTCTCATTAAATTTAGAATCGCATCACAAAATACTGCTCCTAACATACAAGTCACTAAATGGCTTAGCCCCAGTACCTAAAAGACCTCTTAATACCTTACTTCCTCTGCCACGCAGACTGCTGCTTCAGGACGCAGGCCTATTGGACCGTCCCCTAAAATCAAAAAGAACACTGTTGGGGTCGAGCCTTCCTTAAAGCTCTGTGCTCTGGAACAGCTCTTCTCCTACTGTTCGGGACTCAGACACTTCCTCTCCTGCCTTTAAATCACGCCTGAAAACATTTCGCAGGCTTTTCATTAACACTTTAAGGGGGCACCAATCTCTCTCCCTCTCCCCATGTCCTGAGCTGCCCGAGACACCTGCAGATACCGCCCACTCATCCACCTACATCCTACTATCAACTTCAGACCTGGCTATCCCACCTGCATGATCTCATTATTCACTACTCAATCATGTATACCTGTAGCATTACTATCTCAGCCAATCTTTATTTATCCTCTCTCCATTTTTATTTTTTTATTTATTTTCCCTTCATTATATTTTTTTTCTTTCTTTCCCATTTTTCCATTGTGCCTTTGTTATCTGCTCTCCGGTGTCGACCAGAGGAGGATGGGTTCCTCTCTTGAGCCTTGGTTCCTCTCAAGGTTTCTTCCTCCTAACTGAGGGAGTTTTTCCTTGCCACTGTTTGCCTGCTGGCTGCTCATTTGAGGCTCGGACCCGGATCTGTGTAAAGCTGCTTTGTGACAACGTTCTGTTGTAAAAAGCGCTATATAAATAAAATTTGATTTGATTTGATTTGATTCACAAATTTCTACACCAACACCAATATGAACTGAAAACAAACATAAATGCCCCAACTGGGCTGCTACAGGGACCTACTGGTCCATTTCAGTGTCCAGTGTTTCAATGTGTTGAGTCCTAGCTTGGCTTTCACTGTGAGACATGGCATCACAGACAGATAAGCCCTCATCACTGTTCCCCACCATGAGGTTTAGAGTTGCATTGAACATAAAGACCACTCAACATATTGAACATATGTTTCACACAAATTATTTGAAATCAGGATGGACACGACTGCACCGCGAGCAGATTGAGGCAGTAAAGGTTAGACATCACTTTGCACCTCCTGGAAGTCCTAAATTGGCTGTGAATATGAGCAGTAGCCTAACCAGGATTGGAAACCGTCCGATGGAAATGGACAGCAATAACATTTTTCTAGGACTCGACTGAAACTGACCTGAACTGCCGAACTAGATCTAACAGTCACAGCAAATTCCAGCACCAATTGCAAGCAAGATGGTTGGAGATCTACAGCAGGATGCTCTGATATATTTTTCACCCTTGTTTTGGTCAGTATTGGTTAAACTATTTGAGATTCGAATCCTGGTGTGCATGTAAACACCAGCACTATTTACCACTATAAAGACACCAGTCTTGTAAATGTCTTGTCTTGATCCAGTTAATTAGTCTTCGGAAAGCTGGACTGTTGTGTGTGTATAAATGCAATTAATGACAATGCTGTGATATTAAGCAGCCGCCGTACTGTACTTCCAATACCACTAACGGAATCACGCTAGACTGGCTATATTAAACATTTAAGTCTGATCTTAGCATCACCCATTAACACAATTTATGTGTTAAGAGTTCGTCTCAATCCAACTGAGTCAGCAAGGGTCACGACCTCACATTGAGAGGCAGACTTGCCATGGGGGAGTGTGAGGCATTAGTGCACATTAACTGTTATGCTAATCACTGATTTTGTGGGCAGGAGGTCGAGACACGGGGATATGTACTGGAGGGGTAGCTCCCCTGCTAATGCACACCAGCGCCGGCTAATGTGCCACAGAGAAGTAATTGGGCTCCGGCAGCGTGCTCTCTGTGGGTGTGCATGCTCTCTCTGGGGGTCCGCATTTAAAAGGAGAATTTCACCCATGTTTTGAAATTTTGCCCACGATTACAGCTACATTCTATTTTTGCATACTAAACTAGTTACTAACTTAATATGCAGCATCTTTCGGACACACCAAAAAAGTTTAATAAACGACAATTATTACGAACACCAGCACAACCACTCATTTACGCAATTATGAAATTAGCCAATCATGTGGCAGCAGCGAAATGCAATAAATCACATTGATATGGGTAAGCTGCATCTATTATTCACAACTATCTTCATAATAATGAGAAGAGGAAATGTGATTTTGGTGATTTTGAACAAAGCATAATTTATTATTATCTGTTGGGCTGGTTTCATATTTCTACGAATGCTTAATTGGAAGTTCTACAAGGAGACTTCTTTAAAAAACCTACAATTTTGCATATCAGAGTCCTTAGTAGAGCTGCTGTGGGAGTTTCAGTACTACCATCTTCAGAGTTCGCTCAGAATGGTGTAAAACGAATAAGCATTCAGTGAGTGGTAGTTCAGGGAACACTGAGTCGTAACCATTTACACCTTGTACAAATACAGAGACATGTGCAAGTGTGAGGAGTATGGTCTACAACAGTTCATCATTTTTGCACCAACATCATGAATCCATGGACCCTCATACTGTCAAAGAGGGTGGATTTGATGGTTTGTGGAAGGTTTCCATGGCACACTTTGGATTGCTAAACATCACTCATCACACCACAGTATATTTAAGTATTGATGCTGACCTTGTGCATCCCTTCATGGCCACAGTTTACCCATCTTCTAATGGCTACTCCCAGCAACCAGGTCACAAAGCAAAATTTGTCTCAAACTGGTTTCATGAACATGACAATGATTTCAGTGTTCGTCAGTGGCAGTGTGAAGGACCAGTATTACCAACATCATGTGGGATCCATGCTAAGAAAAACTGAGGCTGTTCTGAGAGACGCTCTCCTAATAAAATGCTTGGTGAATAAATGTTATCTATTCATTTATTCTTCTTTCGCCTCAACACAGATGATGACTAGTGCTACTCTAGTGCTTTGGAACTGTTCAGGAATTTGCATTTCTTTAAGGATTAAGTAAGAAGATCATTCTCTTGAGGCTGAAGAGGTTCCAGATTATTAATCAGATCATTCCATTTAGTATTACGAACCAAATTTGGAGCTCACTTTGAACTACATTGACCAGTGCTTCAGCTCTCTGCCAAACAAATGCATTGCTAGTAAATCCTTTGTACGTCACTCTAGTGACCTGAATTCTAGCTGTTTGTCTACGTTTCCAGGTTCCAATAATAAAGTACCATGATAATAAGTACAGCCACCACACCCAAACAGAGTTTCCAACTAAGCATATCCTGTTTACAGTAGCAGCAGCTTGGATAATGAGCCCATATATAGTTATGCATGTGCAGACTCCTGCTGGGTCTTCATAGATAGATGATGTGCATTAGCCTGCCTGTGGTAAGAATAGAGGACTTTCCAGAGGGCCACATGAGGAATTGCCCACTCGAAAGTGGGGCAGACAGTCTGTGCTTGAGCAACTCTCTGTGTGTCTCCAGCTTCTGCTCAAGCTGTTAAGGAGATCTCTGTGTAGTGTATGTATGAACATATCTGAGATTAAATACTCTTTATTATTGATAGCTTATCTAGAACAGCTTATATTGTTCTTATATTGTAACTGGAGGATTAGCAACATATATGAGGACAGAAGTAAACAACTGGTTTTGGGAGTTCATCCAGCTTTTGCTGGAGTTACTGTCTCTACTGTTTAGTGAAGGATTTCTACTACATTTTGCAGCACTGCTGTGAGGATTGAACTGCATTCAGCCAGGAGAGTGTTAGTTAGGTCAGGATGTTGATCACCACCTGACCTCATCCCCAACTCCCCAACTCATCCCAAAAGTACTGGAACACTTTAAATTCAGCTGCTCCACAGCTCAATGCTTGTGGGCTTTATACCCTTCTAGCCCATGCATGGCATTACATAACATATGGTCCTGGCTGATATGTATGGGTGTCTTACATTTTTCCTCAAACTACATTTCTATTCATACTTATGTTTCACAAATGTTGTTTCTCCAGTTGTTAGTTCAAATAAGGATCACACGTCCATGTGTTAGGTTGGTGTCGTGCAACAGATAACACCACCAGTGAGCCCATCACATCAAGTGGGAGAATGGGCTTCAATTCCCAGTCTAGGCAACTGCTGTGCCACACCAATAAGAGTCCTTAGGCAAGACTCCTAATGCTACTCTGACCCACCTCTGTAATGTGAGAAGTTCTGGATAATGTTAAATAGAAATATTTTCAAGGGGTGTTCTATTTTGTTTTCAAATGACTGTACATACAGTTTAGTCAATAAGTATTTGGACAGTGAGACAATTTTTTAATTTTTGTCTCTAAATCCCATCTAAATGGAGCTGAAATCAAAATAGTGACAGTTCCTATGAGCAGCTGCCAAATGCTGATTCAATTTTTGGAATCTAGTTCATATAATGTATGTCTTTACTTTGTCATGACAACAAGGAAAGAGGCAACACTTGGAAATGGAATAGTGTTGATCCTGTAAAAATGTAAGTTCCACTTCAGAAGGGGTCAAAGGCAAAACTATAAAACTGTTTTCTGTTTAAATACACTTGGTCCTGACATGAAAAGTATTGGGCAAAATCAAAATTTCCAAAATGTCCACCCCAGATTTAGTTGATCAGCCATGAAGTGCTTTGTTGTAAGAAGCACTAGAAGTTCAAATCCTTCCCTACAAATGCATGCTGACTCACTCAAACCTCTTCTAGGTCTTCCTTACACTCCCATGCACTTTGTGATGTGGTTTAGGGTGCAATATGA